>CH002932.1:81910-93223 GCA_000149265.1 Ciona savignyi | reverse complement strand
CTACTAACTTAATAATTAGAAAAAAATTAAAAGAATATCTAGGGAAAAAACGTAAAAAATAAGATTTTGTTCTCAAATCATGATTGTGACAGGCATGGCAAGACGCCCCGATATGTACCAGAAGGAATAATGTTATAGTAATAAAGCTTTGTCATTTGTTAGACAACATGGTCTAGATACGCAGGATCAAAATTGTGGGTGATAAATCTAAGGGAATTCCCCGGAGACGTTAAAATCCAAAACGATTATTTTTCTAAAAAATTAGCTTTTCGGGTCATAACGTTTGAACAACGGCTGTTCTAGTTTTAATCAGGTTTGGTGGAATGCTAGATCGCTAGCCACCCTGTGTCACATAAAAAAAGAAAACATTTACTTAGGGTAACTCCCTTAAAAACGAAGATATGTTCCTGACTCATGATTGTGACGAACATGCCACATTGCACTGATATCTCCAACAAGGATTCGTAAAATCGGATTAAAACTTTAAGAATTGATAGTTAACATGACCCACATATGTAAAAACAGAAACTTATGTACCAAGCCCATGAGGAATTCCCCGAAGCCATGAAAAACTAAATCGAACTGTTTTAGGAATTTAGCTTCATTTCAATACAGCACTTGAAAAAAAGCTTTAATGTAAAGCATTTGTGATGAAATCTTTGTAAATCTAACACGATTGTTCTTTTTTACCTATGCATGGAGAAGAAGTTTGGTTTGATAACTATGGGACCTGTAGCATTTCGTATAGTATATATTTGTTTTAGTTTATGTCTAAAACATTTTGTGTTTTAACTTCGTTTTTTTTTGCGTTTTAAGTTTACCGACTCTTACGTTTTATTACTTTGTACGTAATTATCACCTTATACGGCCCTTTGTACTTCCTCTGGTTTAAATCATTAACATAGTTTTTCCACCTAATTCCCCACAGTTAGTCAAACGTGCAGATGTGAAACGTCTGGCACGTAAACTTTTCGCACCTTGTAAATTCCCTATATATTCTGGAAATTTAAATAACCTACTATAACCTACAATACCGTACTTGAGATAACCTGCGTCATGCTGTATAACGTACCTTAGACTATACAACTGGCGTCATGCTGAATGACGTACTAAGTACTTGAGTCGCGAATAAACCGTATATTGAATGAGACGCAGAATATAACTAAAGTGAATCAAGACTTATAGACTTCGAGTTTGAGATTAATACTTTACAAATCGTGGCTACAATAATTATTTGTAGGCGATCTGTGGAGAGTGATTTTATAGACTTTCCGCTGCGCAGCTCGCCAGAGACCGTAAGGCAGCCGGCTAAACAAGGTCAGCCAACTACAAGCAATCAGGTTTTAAAAAGCGCGAGCCCACAGACCCATGCGTTTATGCTTGCAAAAACAAAAACTACATACACCGTGTATTAAATACAAAATGTGGTTAGGGACCCTATAGCATGAATATATGGCATACAACATGTGTTTTACAAATAGTGGTGGTTAAACACGTGATTGACACTCTCTAGTTTGTTATCGTTGTTGCGCAATATTTATACTTCGTGTAAGATTTTGGGCCTTTGAAAGATTTGGGAGACTTTAAATTGACTGGTTGCAGTATTTTTCGTAGTTATATTGACTTTGGTCATATCTTTTTTACGTATAGAAGTGAAGTTTATAAGTAAGCCTACTGTGTAAAATATTAAAAAAACGCTTTGATGTTGCTGGAGTTGCGCGTTTTGTCACAAGTCCTGTAATGTGCTACGTCTGGTGCTACTTCAGTTTACATGCAGCAATATAGGGTGGGTTAGAAGGATAACGGAACATACAAGCGATTATACGATTAACAGACGCAGCGCAGATGCTGAAGCACCGGTTGGTTATCGTCCGCCCTCAAGATCACGCAACGGAACTCGGGAAAAGTGCTTTTGACAAAGTTAATTAACGCAATTAAAGCTTATTTTCTCATACATTTGTCGTCCTACCAAGATTCGTTCGATTCGGATTCCATATAAGAAAGAGAACTATTTTGGTCATACTATTTTGGATAAACATGGTTTGTATGTTAGTCTGAATAACGAATAGACCAACAAAGACAAAGACAACAATCTTTGTTTTAATGAGAAATTCCCCGAGATTGTTTCATGTCTTGGCAGAAGCAAGGAATAGATTGGATAGCATATGTCCAGAAACTAGCTGAACCTACATTGCTCCTAGTTGTTAAACCATCTGTGACTTTTATAAGGAAAACCATATTATGTTAATTTCATATGTTTATACGGAAACATTAATTGGTTATAACTCGTATAATGGCGGTTACATCAGCAGGTTAGCGATTCTGGCGCAATAAGTGATTATATTGATGTTTATCTTAAAAAATCTCAATGGCTTTAGAATACGGTCAATATTTAGATTACGTCGCTCCTATAGTTCAGTTATGGTAGTTATTGCAGTGTATTAAAATAATTAAGGGGTTTATTTTAATATAAACATGTTTGCATGACATATATACATCCCTAGGTAAAGTTATGTTATGTTTATTCTTACTGTCTTGAAGGGAGAAGAACATAGTATGCGCAAACTGGAGCACAAACCGTGATTAGACAGGATAGAATATGACCGGAAGACGGCGCAAGGGAGTATTTAATGGGAGAAATCATTTTATAAAAGTCAACTGACGCTAGTTGAGCTGATTTCCCTCTTACATTCAGCGTGATACCGCTATAAGTTGTTCGGCCGTTATAAAGCTTAAATGCGCTCAGAAATTATACCTCGCAGTTTTAGCTCACATTGTGTACATTGTTTGAGTGAATGTCGAATTGTCGACCCAATGTTTATGCAACATATGTGACTTGGTATAATATTGATTATTTCAAGCAAATAAAACAACCAACTTACCGCGTCTTGTTCCTCCGGCTCCATAACAGCTTCTCACACATTGAGCTTGAAACCTCCGAAAGAATCGCTTGCCTTAACGCTTGGTGATCGCTTCGTTTCCACGCATTCGTCGATTAAGTAGATTTCTGCATAGAATGGTAAAGAATAAGTTAATGTTCGCGCTGACAAGTACAAATTACTAATTTTACACCTACAATAAATATATAAGTTATCCAGGAATTATTCGTATACAGACAACCAACACAACCTTTCACTTTGCACAGGGAAATCTAACACGAATTCCTACTCGCTTTCGTCTCCACCGATGTCCGTTCTCCTCGATTCTTTTCTCCGCAAAAGCTGGTATTCAGGTGCTCTGCGGATTTTTGATGAAACTATAATAAGTATTGTGGTGTGTTTTGTGTTCAATAAAACTTCTTTTATCCATGCCAGAATGCTGAAAACTGTCATCAATTTTAGTGTTACAACATTAACTTAAATTTACTAGAAATGAAGAAAACAAAAGTAATTTGTTAAAACTCCTATGTATATGTATACCAAATTTCTTAGTTTGTAGCCTAAGGGTTGGTAATAACATTGCTAGTCTACGTTACAGATTATGGCTATATATTGAAAAGCAACAATCATGAAAGAAATAGGTTGTTCCCACCGCATAGTCTGATCTTTGATTAATGGCTGGTTTATTTCTATAAAATGCTGGCAGTTACAATTTAATGCATTTTGCATTCTGTTCTAGTTTTCTTGTTCTGTCTTTACTTTTATGATTTATGATATAAATTGCTATGACTTATTATTCTAAAGTCATTTAAATACGACCCTGTATACATAAAAGTTATTAATTACACGAATCTATCCAGCCTCATGTTTATACTTTGTACAGGGAATCCCAACAATGGTTAAGGATCACTCCGCCCCGCGACACCGAATCACTTTCTTTTGATAGTTTTACAGCTTCCTGTTCATGATATACTGATTAGAAATTCCTCATAACTGATTTCCGTGAAATGTTCTACGCGAATTGATACATAACTTCTTATAGAAACCGAAACGCTTTAGATAAATATAACAATGCTTTGTCATTAGTAAATATTGGCAAAATATAAAGTGATTAGTGTTTTTATTATTCAACAAACTACCAATAATATCACTGGGCGCATCTCACACTTTGACTCGGGAATCCAAGTAATGAACGCGAATTACTTTCCTCTTCTACGGGTTAGCTTTGCGTCTTCCCTGCAGCGTTTGAATACACAATACAATTCTTTAACCATAGTATTAAAAAGGTTTAAACTTATAATTTAAATAAAAAATGATTTAGACGTTCCTTTAATTTAGTACAACCCATTCTTCAAGTAGGTTAATATAATGTCCGTTAAGTCCTTGCCCAAAGACACAGCCGACCAGCTAGCGACTAGTTTTAAACCTGCAACGCTTCGGGTGAAAGGCGAGGCACTAAACTAAGCTTTTTGGGCAGATAGGATTTACTAATAACTGTTTGTCCTATCAAATAAAGTGCTTAATGGCAAGACAGATACCCTGACAAACGCGTTTAATACTAGTGTTGTTACTACTGCCCATATCTGCAGTTGTTATATTCGGGGAACAAATATATCATTATATTCTACGTTTTCTGTTATAACCTGGGCACCGAATGACCATTGAAATTGGCAGATATAACCGCATGGATATAAAGCTTTTTATTCGATAAGACGCAAACCTGAAAAACAGCGTACAATCACTGTCAGCCGTTGATATTTAAAGCATTATAGTAAGATACTGCTATAGAACAATATTTCTGGGCCGTATAACAGACGCACCTTTTACTTTGTACGAGTGATTCGAGAAAAGATCAGGAATTTATTGCTCCCAACTACCGATTCGCTCGACGTATTTCCTTCTTTGATTGAGAGTGAATAAATTTCAAAAACAAATAATTTTCTGAAAATCTATAAAAATAAAATATCAACCTCGTAATAATCACCGTGTTAAAAAATAATATTACGCACCGTGTTTAAAATCAAACTGATGTCTTACACATATAAAGTGTACGTTTATATTTTTATGTAAGCAGAGTTTCTATGCTTTACACCGTGCTATATAACAATGCTGTTTGTTTTTACCTGATTGTCGCCGTTTTGGTTATGCAAACATAAACTAATGAGTTCCTCTGTTACCAAAGCAAACTTTTTCTTCATACGCATTTTAACAAAATTGTTCAATTTTTTTTGGTATTTAAAAATTATATAATAAATAAAACTATAAAATATTTTAAACAGACTAACATTCCATCAAATATAATAAAAGTTAAAACATCTTGTTAAGTGCTATGCTGAAACAAAGCTATATTTCATAAAATAAAATCAGATTTACTGCTCCGTGAAAATTACCTTTAGCCTATTATCAAATACTTTAGTTTAGTTATATCATGTAATCTAACAAATTCTGAAGTTTTAATACTATTTGACGACCCTTCTTAGAAATGACGGGCGACATGGCGCACCTGCCACAATCATGATTCTGTAACGAATTTCATTTTTTTAGGTTATTTCCCAAAGTAAATTTCACTTTCTTTGTTTGGTATATATAACATTGGCAAAGGGACTAACATACCAACTAATCCGATCAAAATCTGCACATTTTGGTCAAGCGCTGTGATTGAAAAATGTAAAATCCTTAAAAAAATTCGATTTAGTTTTTAACGACACAGAAGAATCCCTGGCATTTCACTGATAACTGTTTCTTCCAATCTAGACCATGTATTGTAATATGCATTGACGAAATGTATTCTAACAAACGTTAAAGTGTCATGGCGGTTTAATTCCCGGAATGATATTTTAGCATTATTATATTTCTTTTTCCCGGTTGGGAGAATACAGGAGGCACTATTACACCGAAAAATTAATGACAAATCGTATGATATATGTAAAGCACTGACCACTGCCCGTGTAATATCAGATCTTCGTATTATTTATCCATCTAATACAAAACAAGTATCCTACGCCACATATTGATGTATCGAATAAGTGGACAACATTATAATTAAACATGTTGGCAAGATTGTTGTATTTGGTTATTTTACATTTCCCTTGCCATAAACTAAAAAGGTAAACCAAAATGGTAATAGTTATATATGGTTTAACAATATCGAGTTCTTATCACAGGAAAGGAGTAATACGGTGAAGAGGCGCTAAACTTTTCCTTAAATTATAGTTACTATCGTTTTGTAATAAAATAACACCTTGAAATTACATACTTACAATAAAACCATATTATCAAATCATACAGCCACAACATAATATACAACTTCTGTTCTGATCTACATTTCTCAGCATCTGAGTATGTATTATAACTTCCTCCCGTTTTAAGGAACTGACTTGCGCTGTTGGCAGCTAGCCTCCTTACCTTTTGCTGCTCGTTGTATAACGTGACAGTTGGTGCTGCGCAGCCTTCTCTCTCTCACACTTCTTTTTGTTTCACGCCTGATTGAATCACTATGGCCATGCTAGGCTACATAATCCACGTAACCGGGAAGACGTAAAATTCGCAGATTTTATTCACATGTACAAACCACGATTATTTCACATCCAAATATTCAAATCAAAAAAAAATATTATTTGGAAAATTAATAACCTACACTGTTGTTTACCATTTGTACTTGTAAACTTATAAATAAAACACCTGAAAACCGCAGGTTGGTAATTAAACGTTTTATATTCAATCAATCTTTTTGGTACCACGTGTCATGCTAAAATCACTCTGTAAAAGATTTTTTGAAACGAAATGCGTGCATTAAACTCCATATAATGTTTGTTTATCATTAGTTGGATAGGATAGGACATTCATGTTTATCCCCGTGAATGGGAAAACCTAAGGGGTTATCACACGGGCAATCGTCAGATCACCTCGCGCCCATCGTCGGGTTAACGGAGCTATTGCAGTGTGTTGTATATGATAGACACGTTCCTTCAATTTGGTAGAACCCATTATTCCGCTGGGTTCAGGCAATGTCCGTAAAGTGCCTTGCCCAAGGACACAACCGACTAGCTAGCTAACAGTTTCGCACGTGCAACCTTTCGATTGAAAGGCGACGCACTTAACCGCTAGACCACCGGGCCGGACAAAAGTTGCTACACGTTTAGCTAACATGTTTAATAACTCTATAATTTATAAGTATATATCTCTTTACTAATTGCTTATCATATGAAACCTAGCTAAAGTGCGCCTTTTAATTCAAGACCGTACTAATGTACAATGAGTGGCAAATGTATAAACGTAGAGCTTGTTGTGTCTGGATACGTAGGAATTACCCATGCGTTACGCCGTTGACGCGGCGAGACTAGGCAACATATAATAAACTTAAGTGAAATTTTACAACTACTAAAGTTAAACCCGGGTTAGGAGAACGTAGTGCAATACAGGCCACCGATTTTCAGGTGACCTTAACTACGCCAATTCCTATGTATCAAATATATGATAAATGCACATTTCGATAGAATTGGAAATAAATCCTCCGAAAAGATATTATTTCCGGCCGGTGGAAGGCAATGTAAACCGCAGTCATAGTCGGATAAATTTAACGATTTAAATGTGTTTTCCAAAGCCCATCACTTCATTAATATGCACAGACTATGGCATTAATATTATTAAGTTACCATGTACAGTTAACAGATAACAATACAAATGCATTTCTTGAACTTACGCCTTCAGCGTCCATAATAACGTTTACGGCGATTGGTTATTGATATTTGTATACCCGGCTAATGGTTAACAAACTACCAACTGTGGTAAAATGTACCAACTGTGGTTCGAGATAATCTTTATATAAAAACATATCATAAATATATCGTTTTACAAACATTATGTTTAAACACGTGCACTCGAATTTCGAGTTTATTTTAGGTTTAACTTGGTTAAAAGTAAGAAAAGTTTTGTTAACGTAATGAGTAGAAAGGTGTTTTTTAATTAAAAAAATGAAAAAATATTCTATTGTAGTTACCAAACAAAAATAACTAATGTTGTGCCTTGTAAATTGACCATGACATATTTCTTTTACAAGAAGGACCTTGATGGTATTTTCCACATAGAGGAATACTTATTTACACAGGTAGAGCTATAATGCACGAGCGATCAAACGACACAATGAAAGAATGAAAGTAGTCGACCAAATCGGCCAAACAATTGGCGAGATGGAAATCAAGCCAAAGTATAATAAGGAAGAATCTTGTATTGTATTAAACGATCCTAAAAGTAACTCACGGTGAATACAATTTTACAATAGGTGTACTAATGGTAAAAAGTCACATAGACGTACAATACCATCATCATATATTTAATACAATGCATTCGTTGTTTAAAAATAACAAGCGCGTATTTAATCTTTAATATTTTCCTCCAGCTTGAACAAAATTGTTATGGAACATTACGTAACAAAGAAAAACAACCACGAGAAACGGCACTCTTTGGCAGTGGAAAATTACTAATTTTGCTTTGTGTGTTCACCTGTCGTAAAATTAAACAACTCTGGCTCAAAAGGTAAGTGTTACTTCTGCGGGTGAAGCAACTGGTTCGTGGTTTGTTTATGGTTGGACAAAAACACAGTTTATATCCTGATTATAATCAGTGGTGGGAATAATGGTTGATACGGTGTGGTATGATGATACAATGATGACGATACGACTACGGTCGAGGATAGTTGATGCGACGGTACGGTTTCCTATGGTAAATATAATAAAATAACCAAAGTAGTTGACTTTACGAGGCTAGCGACAAAGGTAGCGCACACACTTATTAAACTTTGGGTTTTTATGGGTAGGAAAATGCGTCATCGGAGAAAATCATACACTGCTACAGTACATAAATTAGTAATAGGAAGCTGATTGCAATGCGTTCTAGTCATTTTTTACATACAACGTTTTATGTAGAAAATTATAATGGTTTAGCAAAGACTTCAATAAAAGTACAAACAACGTGAATTAACAAAGGTTTCGTATCTTTTTGTCAGCGAAACACGTTATGATGACGCTCTACCAATCGCTTGGAAGAAATCACAGCCAGTTTTGCCAAAACAACTCCAGCATTCGAGGTAGCAAATTCATCTTTGGCCAACGAGTCATTTCTTTAACATTCATCGTCACAAGCACCGAGCTAAATAGCTTACTCTCGCATTCTTCAACAACTATTTAAAATGTGTTGGGATGCAGTGCGTTTGACAGCGAACTAAAAGCCTTGCGCCCAGCCATTCGCCATTTCAGATAATTCCTCTGCGCCCGAGTGTTTACTCGATTTATGTTCCACAAACCATTGGTGTTCGTATTTTTACAGTGACAAATTGTTCAACTATGATAGGCTCGTTACTAAGGCCGATTTTGTATCGATTTCGGTATATACATAATAGTCAGTCGCTCTTGATCCATTCGGTAACAAGACGTTACATCGTATTTTGAAATCTTGAAATAAGTTTCAAGTGCGGCAACAGCGTCATCTTACGGCAATATTTAAATACAACACTGATTTGCAATATATCGAAGGAAACGAAACTTCGTGACTGAGCTTCACGTACAACCGTAATACTAAGCTTCATTTCCACCAGCAAACTTCTCCCAATTCCTTAATCCTCGTAACGCAAGGTGTTTGAAGTTCTGCGTGGATTTCCCTTCCTGCTATCCGCACAAATCAATCGTTACCGCAACGTTCGTTTGGTGCGGTTTAAAAACCAAGCGGCACGTTGTGCAAATCAGTGCACTGAATATCAACGATATAAGCTACAATGTCACCCAAGTGCCGTATTACTGAAATATTCCTGAACGGAATCTCGCTTCACACATATCAACATTCAGTTCATTGGCCCTCTACCGCCACCTTAGGGCGAGCGCTACAAGGTGACAATGGTAGGCCAATCCACCAGACGGCGAAATGTACTACCGATTTTTTTTATTATTTAATTGATCGACAATAATAACATAGTGGTGGCCAAATGGCTTTTGCCACCGAAACACATTTTAATTCTACACAAAAAAAATGCCTTGACGAGCCCATGAGCGCTTGTAAACAAATTTATTCAGCAATAAAAATAATTGTGAACTTTCAATCCACAGACTCCAACTCCACATCGAATAATCTATATACAGTAGTTGGATCATTAAATCAATAAATTTATTTTAATCTTTGCCGAATACATTTTGTTAATATTATCTTAAATTTTAAGACATCTTCTAATATTAATCCCACAAATGCATAGGCAAGTGTTCCAACGCTTATCAAGCGGCAAATTCTTGAAGTTCCGACCGGATCCATCGGATCAACAATGGATTGTATCGGACGCTTCACTTGCATTTCAGGTGCATTCATAGATACTTTTTGAACTTTTAAAGATACTTTTATCTATTGTACACTTTTAAAATAAATATATATTATTTTATTTTTTTTTTACTTTTCATATACTTTTTTTAAGTGAATACTTATATTGGTATGCAAAAAAAATTAAATATCTATGAATATCGATTAAATAATTCCTAAAATGCAGAAAACGGTCGCTGTGGTTATATATACTTATGGTCTTTGGGAGTTTCCCTTGCGTGATTTTTCTAAAATTTGCTACTGCATATCAAATCAATTAGTTGACGCTTTTAATTCGGTGTCAAAGGCAATTAATAATAATTTGTTTTAATTCCAATTCACCAGACTTGTTCTCGCTTATTGTCCCATCTACACACTCGCCACACGAGGCGCTCTTTCACTCCGGAAAACGCTTGGTCATCGCATGGATGGACGATCGGGGACGACCGGACGAAATATCTCTCAACCAATTGGAGGAAACGAAATGTGCGGCACGGGAACCTTGCGGCGCATATGGCAGGTGCGTGCAAATATTCCGACAATGTATTTGTGCTGAACATATGAGCTGCTTTGTAAAAAGAGCTGGAAAACTTCTTGCTAATTCTGCTCCTGTTTATGCTGTATTGCCCTGCTATTTTTGCATCCATAACCCCCCACCAAGATAAACTCTACCCATAACCCACCCCTATGCACCCATAACCCACCCCTATGCACCCATAACCCACCCCTATGCACCCATAACCCACCCCTATGCACCCATAACCCACCCCTATGCTACCATAACCCATCCCTATGCACACATAACCCACCCCTATGCACCCATAACCCACCCCCATGCACACATAACCCACCCCTATGCACACATAACTCACCCCTATGGACCCATAACCCACCCATATGCACCCATATCCCACCCCTATGCACCCATAACCCACCCCTATGCACCCATAACCCACCCCTATGCACCCATAACCCACCCATATGCACACATAACCCACCCCTATGCACCCATAACTCACCCCTATGCACCCATAACCCACCCATATGCACACATATCCCACCTCTATGCCCCCATAACCCACCCCTATGCACACAT
>CH002932.1:57815-70947 GCA_000149265.1 Ciona savignyi | reverse complement strand
TAGCGTGGAATAATTGGTGAAACTAATGTTATATTCCAACGGTTTTATGCGCGTCTAGGATATCTCATTGCGTAATTACGTAGTTGCGCTTCTCTGCAGTTATAGTTGCGCTTTGATCTCTGGAGTTATAGGCCTAACAGACAGCTCTTAAAGAACAATACTCTAAACCCCAGAACTCACATATGGTTCACCCCCCCAACCACCAACCCCCAATTTAAAAAAATAATTCTAATAACCTAATCTTTGTTTAAAAGAGTAGACATGTGTATCTTTTTGATGAGACGTGCGAATGTGCGGAGCTCACAATAATATTAAAAGAGAATAACATTTTATTTTATGGAAAGGTCAGCTATTAGTTTAGGACCACAAGTAAAACTGGTTTCTAAACTTCGTAGCTCACACCTGTTCACGCAATTAAAAATTTCCCATTTTAAAATCCTCTGATTTATTATTGTTTACCAAATTTAGTTTCACAAAACGATTAATCAGATCATTGCTACGTAATGTCTTATTGATTCTATGCCCGGCTTGACTAAATTTATAATAAAAAATGCTATTTAGAATTCAAAACGGAAATGCATTATAATGCGATTTAAAGTGCATCCCTACAGCCCCCCATTTCTATATAACCATCATTTATTTCATGCGAGTAACGAAGGTCAAATTGCTCAGAACAATAACACCTGAGCTCATAAGTTGGCACAGACGGTGTCTCTTTAGTTGTGTTGCAATAAACCGGAACTATGGTTTAATCCGGAAAGATAGGTCTTCCCGGTTAAGCGATTTTTACAGTCCTGATGCTTACTATTAAAACTAGACTTAAAAAATTTAATTCTCGAAGTTTTACTTTCTGTCTTTAACTAATAACGGAACTTTACGATATGTATTGAAAAAAATAATGGTTTCTTAGCGTTTTCCGACAAGTCTTAAAAAAATACATGCGTCTACTCTTTTCGACCTTTTACATGTTGGACCAGGGCCAAACAATTCTTACGTACACGTTTTCCCTAACATTGCTTATTATAAAAATTGGTTAGCAACTCTTGCGTAACCAATACCAAATATTTGAATTCCGTGTTGTTTCGCCTGGTAGAATTTCGATATTTAGAGGACTGCGTACATTACACAAATTAGCACAAATAGTTTTATCTTACACCAAACAGAAATCGCTTAAATCGCTGTACAAATGGTAGCAATATACCAACGAGCGGATTGGTATTACATTAAAAGCCAGCGTAGACCACCACCGCTGACCGGGGATTAATATAAATTTAAATAAAAACCAGAAGTTTGTTTATTGCAAATACCGTTTTCTATATTTGTAAAAGGAGCGAACTAAACCACATAAACCAGTTTTGTGAAAACTTATCTGCTACCAAACATTATTTTAATTAAGAATTTAGTCAAAAAGGGCATATACTCATAAAGGCTTGTAAACAACAATAATTCAACGCTATTTTAAACCTGGAAAATTAAATTATGCAAAACGCGTAAACTATGAAGTTAAGAAACAATTTTTACTTTCTGTTTTGATTGACAGCAGACATTAATATATTAATGAAATATTAGATACTCCCTTGTATTATCATTGTGAGCTGAGCGCGTTCGCACGAGTCATTAAAAAGATACACGCGTCGCTCTTTACGACCGGGTGCAGGTGCAAGTTGGACCAGGTCCGAACAATCTTATATACACGCTTAGACGAAGGTTGTATAATAAATTAAGTTAAAGGAAACAGATAAGCTTTTCTAACTGTCATAAATACCCTAGCTTCCGCATATAAAACTTTCGCTTCGAAAATATTTCTTTAACTAATTGATAAAAACAGGGGTGCTTTTTGATATTATAAGCAGTCACCCCTATTCCGACGCCCATCGGTATATATATAAAGCTTAAGATGATAAATGTCAGTCTCAAGTTGCTACCATAACATTAATTAACTTTTTACAGATTATCTGGAAAATATAAACGTTGATTATCTGATAACATCATCAAACAGATGTGAAAACTGATGCAAGATAATGATCAAATGTAAATAAGTGGAAGCGGGTAGTTCGAGCACTAGTCAATAGCTTACACCTTAGCGACTTAAATTTTAACAATCGTTTCAATTTTGTTTATCATTCAATCTTAACATGAACATTATGTATCATAGTAGTCTGTGTCAGCATTTTTGTACAAATTTTGATACAACCGACTAACTAGCGACCACTTTTGTACCTGCAACCGTTCCGCTAAAAGTTGACGCAATAATCCACCAATCTATGCGCTTGGTTAAATTTAATACATTAAACCCATGTACACACATATAGCCACAGCCTTCCAATGAATATCCAGTCAATACTCAGCCATTACTTAAATCACCAATCTTAACAGTCGGACTAAGCATGTCGGCTTCAATTAGTTTAAAAGATAAATACTACTGCCTGCTAACACACAATCGTTACCTGGTTACTTGGAAGGCAATATATTTAAAGTTATTTGACTCCCCAATGTCCCCCTAACAATTGAGTATTTCTAGTCATTTAATATATATAGATCAAAGATTATATATCGACAGCAGGTGTGGGGTATGACGTAAGCTAATGGTGATGTCACCCAACAACAAAAGCATGGTTCAGTGTTTTCCTTTAATTAATTAGTTCAACTGTCACTGTGCGCTCGTAAACTTACTGCAAGGTAAGTAGTTTTAATATCCTACCATCTACATAACTTGTATAAGCCAAATATGCAATCTTATTATTTTGTAAACACACACCATGTATAAATATAACTCATTGGAACTGTCCAATTATGTTATTATTCTACAGTTAAACTACTGCACATGGTGAATGGGACAACTAATAAACTGCTAACCTAAACTTCTTGAATAACTCCTATGATTCATATCTTTGAACCGATAATTCTGATGATTGAACCTAGTGATGAGATAAGGTCATTCACATGCAACAACTAAAACCATTCTTTCAATATTCGCAACATTGTGTCCTCAATTTGACCTTAAAATGTTCACACTGCTACTATTGCTACCATTGTTTACCAACACTGGCTTTATGCAGCATATCAGGTTTAGTTTTTTTTACTTATAAGCAATAGATACTTCAAACTGAGGAGGTTTATTTCAAGCATCCAACCTGCTTGCTTGTGAGTGTATGTTATAAACCTCACTAAATACCACAAATAACAATGAAACATTCCTTTATAAACCCAAATATTTAAAGACATCATCCCATCACAATACACCACATGTTGAACACAATAGAAATCGACATAACATTCATTCCAAAACCACATTTTATCCGAACCTTCCCGGGTTGCATTTGTAGGATTCGCTTCACATCTTCGGGATGATCACGAGCACCCACTTCCCATGATGTTGTCCATTCACCTTGTACAACCAACTGAGGAAATGCAATATTCAATTCATCAACCAGATAGAAGCATATATATGGATAGCAACCCAAATTCACCATTAAAATCCAATATAATACAGCCCTATTTCATCACAGATTGTATGTGCATTGCACATAGTGAAGGTACTACAGCAACCTGTTCATATTTTATTATTCTTGTTAAAGGGATGGCCAATAAATAAACAAATATATCAGACTACATGTTATTTCACTTGGTAACATTAGGTCCGGAATTCCACCTGAAAACTGGTCCTAACCGTACGAATTGTAGATTTATGCAATACTGATTGATTATGTCTTACATTGAAAGGGAATATCTAATTTAAATAAAACCTTGCAAGGTGGGTGATATATGCATTGGATACGCCAAATATTATCAGAAAGAAATTATTTAATTATGTTGAAATCATCATTGGTTCCAGTATTGTAACCGTCGATATTTATGGTAATTTGATCTTGGAGCTGGATTGGACAATATTGAGAATTTAATTGAATAAACCACTTTTGGAGCTATTGTGGTGTATATGAGTGAGATGTTCCTTTAATTGTGGTAGACACCAATAATCCACTAGATGGAGATATTGTCCGCTAAGTGCCGGGCATAGGGAAACAACCAACGACCGTGATTCTCGATTTGTCGTCCTGCAAGAAGGTCGCACACAATCAGTTGCGTGCATCATGGAAACTAGACCAACGGCGTATGCCCAGATAGTAAAGAAAAGCGTGAGACTGAAAAGCAAAATGGCAAGACCAAATTGTCTGTGGCTAAAGACTCAAGAGCATATTAATAGACAACAATTAACAGAAATCATTAAAAACTCTGGAATGCCAACAAAAAGTGTCGTCGGAATTGTGGAAAGAAGAGGAAAGTCATTTGACATAACTTGCAACGACAGGCCAAGTATCCAAAAACTACATGAGAAACTTAGAATTGACGCTAAAGTAGCTTTGGTGTACCTATACGAGAGCGACACCACAAATGTTGCCATAGGCTGGGTACCAATACCCATGCAACATGAGGATATTAAATTAGCCATTGAAGAAAAATATGGGCCCGTTTTAAAAATTTCAACTAAAAAAGACGCGACCGGTTGGTTAACTGGATTAAGAGTGGTTACAATGAAAAATGAAGACCTTGAAAAGAACCCCATTCCAAGTTATATTAATATAGGAGATTTTGAACTCTATGTAACATACAAAGGGCAGGATTTTACATGCAAGTATTGCGGAAAACACGGCCACAAACAAGCAGAATGCAAACAAAGAGCGCTGGATTACCCTCCATTCCCGCGAAATCTGCCGTCGGCACAACAGCATCAGATAAACAAAGACGACCACGCAATAAAAGATGTGCCTACAGCCACCTCAACTCCGACAAAATCAAAAAAAATCAGCTCTACTTTGGTATTAAGACAAATGAATGCGGAAAAAATAACGATCGAGGACTCAAAATGTCGAAAACGCAACAGAACAAACAGAAGCCCAGAAGCTACAGGGCCGGAGGCCAAAAGTATAAATATGTGTGCTGCAAAGTTCCAATTTAAATGTCTGACTTGCAGCAAGGAGGGAGCAGCAACTGACCAATCGACCAATTTTCAGTGCTGGGGATGTAGAGCCGAACACATTATGGTGGAACCTTGTTGTCAACCTGAAGACAGATTTTTAGTGAAGCATGATTGCAGAGCGACCGAATGTTTTTATTGCTCCACCCAGATGAGAAAGATGCCATGTTGCCAGAATTTTATCCCTCAAGATGCAAGAGGAAACAACCTATTCAATTGTATGGGACTGCCGAAAAACTCTCCATGCTATGTAAGTGTACGTACCTTAATTTGTTACCAACTAAGGGTAAAGCTACACGATGTGTTAAGTGCAAAACCCATATAATTAACTGTGGATGTGGTAAAGCTACGAGAACAACAATTTACGAAGGTCCAGCTCATATGTGTGAGTGTGGAACAGAGTTTGATATCAAGAAATTGGACGAAACCTTTAAGTGAGCCTAGTTTTTAATTTACTCTTACAGGGTCTCACGATGTCGCCGTTTATAGTATCCCAAAATGTAAATGGTTTGGGAAATACCCTAAAACGCAAAATGATTTTTAAATATTTGAAGCAAAAGAAAGTCGACATGACTCTTCTTCAAGAGACCCACAGTTGTTTACATAGCGAAAAAGGGTGGGAAATGGAATGGGGTGGAAAAATAGTATATTCACATGGGTCATCCAACTCCAGAGGAGTTGCTATTATGCTTTCAAACCGAATCTCCGCTAAAGTAAATGCTTGGGAAAATGACAACGATGGTCGTCGTCTTCTAGTGGACATGACCATAGATCAACGTAGAATTACGATTGCAAACGTTTATGGCCCAAACAACGACTCCCCAATATTTTACGAAGAGTTGTTCAAAGCCCTTAACAACTTTTTCAATAATGACATCATACTAGGTGGCGACTTCAACCTAGTGTTGTGTGATACCTTGGACAAAATAGGAGGAGCGACAATGAACAGCAATAAAAAGGCAAAACGAGAGCTCTTATCCCTGATGCGCGAGTATAATTTGCAGGACGTGTTCCGTACACGTAATCCAGTTTTAAAAGAATTCACTCGCGTACATTCCACACCCTTTACAGCGACCCGAATTGATCACGCCGAGTATTAAATCTGATGTCACGCCGAGTATTAAATCTGATCACTTTATGGTAACGCTGAAATTAACTAATAATCCAACGCAGCGAGGTAGGGGGTATTGGAAACTAAATACCTCCCTACTTGAAGATCAACGTTACGTAAACAGTACTAAAGATGTAATTACCGAACTTATACTAACCAATGATCTACCGGACACTTCCCCACATCTTCTCGTTTGAAGCAAACGGATCTCGAAGAAAAAATTAGGAAGATAAACACGGAAATACAAGACGGTGTTCAAACGAACCTCGAAAGGCGTAATACCTTGCAAGCTGAGCTAGATGATCTAGTACAAACTCGAACAAAAGCAGCGATTGTTCGTAGCAGAGCAACTTGGGTGGAGCAAGGGGAGAGAAATACCAAATATTTTCTAAACCTTGAGCGACGAAACAACGAAAGGAAGAATATACATTGTTTGGAGTCAAACGGCAAAAAAACAACAGATCGAAACGCCATTTTAGTAGAATTGAGTTCGTACTACGAAAACCTGTATAACCAACATGACGACCCGACAGTACCAGTGGAAAGTTATATTAATTAACCCATTAAACCTGCCACGATTAAACGAGGAACAAAAGGAATCTTGCGAAAAGGACAAAATAACAGAAGCTAAATGTGAATGTGTTATCAGGCAGCTCAAGCAAAATAAATCACCTGGACCTGATGGATTCCCACCTGGCTTTTATATTACATTCTGGAAAGAAATCAAGAATGCTTTTATAAAGTCGGCAAACTATGCATTCAGAACTGGATGCTTAAGTAGCACACAAAAAAGCGGGATAATTACACTTATTCCCAAACCTGAAAAAGATCCTCATCGGATAAAAAATTACCGCCCAATAACACTTTTAAACACGGACTACAAAATAATTTCGAAAATAATAAACATGAGAATTAAAACCGTTCTTCCGGAAATAATCAGTAGTGACCAAAACGGATTTATAAAAGGTCGCTTTATAGGTGACAACATACGGTTACTATTTGATGTGATAGACTATGCCGAAAATAACAATATTCCTGGGACAGTGATCTCATTGGATATATTCAAGGCATTTGACACGCTAAGTTGAAATTTTATTTTTAAAGCATTGGAATCGTATGGATTTGGAAAATCCCTAATAAAATGGGTCAAAGTACTTTACACAGATCCGCAAGGCTTCCTAATCAACAACAACTTTATTTCACCCGCCTTTAGAATACAGAGAGGCGTGAGACAAGGAGACCCGTTATCGCCAACACTTTTTATCCTATGTATGGAATGTTTCGCTCAAGCTATACGCAAGAACCCTGCTGTGGGAGGAATATCAGTGGGTGACAACGAGTTTAAACTCTCGATGTTTGCAGACGACACCCTTTGCTTTTTAAATGGCAACGAATCAAGTTTGATCGCCTTACTTAAAGAAGTTCAAACTTTTTGAGTTGTATCCGGCTGTAAAGTGAACCGGGCAAAGTCAAGCGCCTTCGACTTGGGCCCAAAACTGAAATCCATGCGTACTACTTCACACCAGTATGGACTAAAATGGACTACAGAAACACTTACATATCTGGGAGTTTTAGTCCCAGTTGAACCAAACAGCCGAAAAACTTTTGAACTTAATTTTGAAAACGCGGAACTCAAATTATCAACGATTACAAATATATGGTCCTCCAGGGGACTAAGTTTGCTCGGGAAAGTTACTATACTAAAATGTCTTGTGATTCCGACACTGTTGTACAAACTAAGCGTTCTACCCGTGCAGATTTCCAAGTCGTTCTTAACTAGTATAAAAAGGATTATGTTTAAGTTTATATGAGGGTCAAAATGGGAAAGAGTGAGCAGACAAACGTTGTGCTGCGGAATAACCCAAGGTGATGCTTCATATTGACTGCTATTTTACTGCCTTGTGCTCCAAATGGATGTTCAAACTGTTCGATTGCAACTACAAGTCGCCATGGAAAACATTGGAACTGGTGTCCATATCGCTTAATACCTTGATATGTGCAATCCGTTCAAATGTTCCAACAAAAGATAGTGTTATAAAACAGTACATACATATTCGATCATTGCTAACGAGTTTAAATTCATTTAGGATATTTTGCAGGGCAAGTCTTAACGACTCAAGCATTCTGAGCGCGCCGTCATGGCTGAACAAACATGTTAAGTTTCGACGGAAAGCCCTTCTTACTTCTGAGTTGGTAGAAGCAGGCATCTGGAATTATCACGAACTTCTGGAAAAAACGGCGAATTTTTTCGCTACGACGATCTTTGTGACACGTATCATGTACAAGCAATCAGACAAGGTTTTGAAAAATATAACTGTTTACTCGCAGCCCTACCTGACTCATGGAATCAAATATCAAACGACCCGGATATGATACCCGCGGATTACCAAGAAATTCTGGAAGATCACCTCAAACAACACGGAAGAACGACACAGGCGATCTACAAGTACTGCTGCAAAGAAAATTTAAAAGAAACATATAAACAACATGCGCGGTGGACAAAAGAATTAAACGGCGAGGTTATATCGAGCGAAGAATGGATCGATATCTACACAAGGAACTTCACATGCACCACAGAAACAAAACTGCAATCCTTTCAAATTAAAATAAATCTTAGAGCAATAGTAACGAACGACGCCCTATTTGCATTTGGCTTAACAGAATCTGACCGTTGCACGTTTTGCAACCACGAACTGGAAACCCCATTACATATGTTTTGCGATTGTGCTCAAGTGCAAACATTCTGGGAAAATGTAAACTCATGGATTTGTGCAAAATTTCGAGTGCCTTTTATTATTAATAATGCCGCTAAACTGTTTGGGACCAATTTCCCTGAAAATGAAAAATTAATTAATATGGTGTTGTTATGTGCTCGTTTGATTATTTATAGATCACGTCTACAAAACGAAAACCCTAACATTAATATGGTACTTAAATACATTGAAAATATTCAAGTGATAGAAAAACACATTGCATATAACAATAATAGAATGCTTCAATATCATTTAAAATGGTCGTCATGTGCGTAGTCTTGTATTCGATGTGCTTATATATATATATATTCCTTAACTGCATACTACATTCTTTTTACGTATTTAAAAAAACAAAAAAAAAAAAAACAACGACCGTGTAGTCGTGTGGTCGAATGGTTAACGCGGACAATACATATACCGAGTTATATATAAAACAGCGATCTTAGCAACGAACCCATTATGGTTTCAAAATTTAGCCCGGTAAAAAAATGTAACAAAGAAAAAATCCAACGACCGTTGTACGGTTGTGTGGCCAAATGGTTAACATGACCGATACATATACCAACCTATATACAAAAATAATTACAATTATTTTTCGATTCTAACAATTCGAAATTAAGTGCTCAAAGTGGAATGATTTATTTTTACTTATCAGTGACTACAATTATTTTTACTTATCAGTGACTATAATTAAAATATTATGAAACATACATGCAATTCTTTAACATTATTGTAAGAATTCCTTTGGCATTTTAAATAAATTATTGAATTTGGAATATTGCTATGAATCAAACTGATTTGGATAAGGAAATCCCTAACACCATATGTGTATAGGATAGGCATTAAATGTGATTTTGAATACCGGAGACCAAACCGTTCCTACTTACAATAATCATACAAAAATGTGATCGATTTTGTTGACGAAAACTATCAATCATATACACCACACTGCAATACCAATGCTAACCTGACAGTGGGGACGGAGTAATTTGAAACTTTGTGTAATGTCAATTGATTTTCCCATTTATAAATTATAAATATCATCCCACAATTAAAATATAAATAATAGTGATGGCACAATTTGACATCCGACTGGAATGAATAATTTGCATTTCATCCCATCACTACTTGTTACCAATCCACATATGTCTATCTCTATGAATATCGTTTCCGTTCTGAACGATCGAAATTTACAAGGAAGACTTACCGAGGAAAGTTGTTGAACAGCTTCACATAAGATGATGCGACTTTGTCTGGAAATCCTCCCCTTGTCAATTTGTAGACAGCTGACTTTATGCAAACAATCGGCCAAACAACGTGCTGCGTTCTCATCGAATTCAGATGGAATATCTAAGACAATCTGCAACAAGGATAAGGAGGTGATTCATATTAATGTAAATTACAATACGTTGGTTATATGGAACAATATACCCGATATGACATGGTACTTGCAGTTTGACAAGATCACAAGAATGGTTTTGTAGTCAGTATATATGAATTATTAACAAATATAACTAGACATCTTAATATTAATGCAAGAAATAACATGCTCATTACTTGAACAGTTACTTCATCGCAATAAACACACATAATTTATATGGCACATAATATTAAACAACCGAGAATGTAGAAGTAGCATTATAATGATGAATTATACTACGCACCAGTATCACGTTTGACGCTTGGGATGTTTAAAGTTAAGTGGCCAAAACTTAACAATGGAAAATCGCAAAAAAATTTATCGAATTATTAAAACCCAAATTAAAAATCTTATAACACTGTAGTAAACTACCACTGTAAAATGTGTTTTATTTACATCATGTTAACTCTATTCAAAAAAATACCAAATTTATTCCAATTTTATAAATATTTTTAATTTTATTATTTAGTTTCACATGAAAATTGGGAAATAGCGAGAACTTTTTGACAAAATCATGTGAATTGATGTCCTGTTTAAGTCTGTAAATTAAATTCCAATATAAAATCAAGAGTGTCAACCACGTATTTATCATTACTATTTGTAACACCACGTTTTGTATATTAATGTTTGAATAAAAATGAAATATAACACGAGCAGAATTTAGAATACCAGGTGCTCATGGTCGGATTACCTGAGCTATTGTAGCATGTTGTGTATAATAGAACTGCTGTACAACAACACTGTAATAGCTGCGGTGCAGTTGTGTAAATATACACATCTATAATAAATCAGTGATTGATGTGGAGCTACTTGAAATATGATTCACAATATTTACCTTGTTTGGTCGATCATTGATAGCTGTGCACAAATCTCGCATACAATCGTTCAGTTGTTTGCAACTCCATAATGTAAGTTCATCAATATGTTGAATATGAGGAACCAGGTATTCAGCTACATTTCCCAGCTCTGTTCCATCCAACACTAACTCCTTGATCTAGAATAAAAAGTTGTTTTATTTGCCAGCAATTTCTTATGAATCAACACTTTGTATAATATATAAGGAAATGACATATATATAGGCATCGGAAAATGCAGAAAAACGTGTACAAGTAAGGTGCTTTTTCAGCTATATGTTCGCGGCGTCTATTGTGTAAACATCCATTAGGCATGGAATATCACTTTTTTATGTATTCCAATTTGTCTATATATTCGCAGAACCTTTAAAAATAAAAGGTTATTATTACAAATATATTGTTGTTAAAATTTTCGAGCGCGAATTTATTGAGTGGCGCGTCGCACACACAGAGAGAAACGACTTTAAAGTGTATGGGACTAATGATGAGATAATGTTGTTGTTAGGCTGTGATGTATTTTGTATTTCTGACCTCCAACTTTAAAAAATGTTCGGATGCATTTGCACAATAGATGTGCACTTTCGGTATGGAGAAATACATCACAAGTATTACGTGCCATAGTTTTTTAAAGGCCTATATACAATATAAGAATAATAATGTAGTCTGTGTTGTACTCGTCTACAATAAGGTTGTGTGTATATAAGCCGACCCAATACTAAAATTTTTTTATGTTCCGGCGGGTTCTAACCGTCCGGATTGGAGCCAAAGGTTCGAGTTATACAAAAAATGATTTTCTAGACGTAAACCATTCCGCCTTCATTACTAGCATGGAATAATTGGTGAAACTAATGTTATATTCCAACGGTTTTATGCGCGTCTAGGATATCCCACTGCGTAATTACGTAGTTCCGCTTTGATCTCCGCAGTTATAGGCCTAACAGACAGCTCTTAAAGAACACCACTTTAAACCCCAGAACTTGCATATGGTTCACCCCCAACACCAACCCAAATTTAAAAAAATAATTCTAATAACCTAATCTTTGTTTAAAAGAATAGACATGTGTATCTTTTCGATGACACATGCGAATGTGCTGAGCTCACGATAATATTAAAAGAGAATAAACTTTTATTTTATGGCAAGGTCAGCTATTAGTTTAGGACAACAAGTAAAACTGGTTTCTAAACTTCTCAGCTCACACTTGTTTACGTAATTAATTTTTTTTTTTTTTTTTAAATCTTCCGATTTACTGTTGTTTACCACATTAAGTTTCACAAAAAGATTAATCAGATCATTGCTACGTAACGTCTTATTGATTATATGCCAGGCTTGACTAAATTTATAATAAAAAATGCTATTTAGAATTCAAAACGGAAATGCATTATAATGCAATTTCAAATGCATCCCTACAGCCCCCCATTTCTATATAACCATAATTTATTTCATGCGAGTAACAAAGGCCGAATTGCGTCAGAACAATACAACCTGAGCTCATGAGTGGGCACAGACGGTGTCTCTTTAGTTGTGTTGTAATAAACCGGACTTATGGTTTAATTTCGACCTTTTGCATGTTGGACCAGGGCCAAACAATCCTTACATACACGTTTTCCCTAACATTGCTTATTATAGTTAAAACTGGTTAGCAACTCTCGCGTAACCAATACCAAATATTTGAATTCCGTGTGGTTTCGCCTGGTAGATATTTAGAGGACTGCGTACATTACACCAACTAGCACAAATAGTTTTATCTTACACCAGACAGAAATCACTTAACTCGCTGTACAAATGGTAGCAATACACCAACGAGCGGATTGGTATTACTAAAAGCCAGCGTAGACCAGCACCACTAACTAGGGATTAATATAAATTTAAATAAAACCAGAATTGTTTTGTTTATTGCAAATACAGTTTTCTATATTTGTAAAAGGAGCGAATGAAACCGCATCAACCAGTTTTGTGAAAACTTATCTGCTACTAGGAATGCTACTGCAGGTGGTTGTGGTGGGGTCTACTGCAGGTGG
>CH002932.1:34120-54803 GCA_000149265.1 Ciona savignyi | reverse complement strand
ACACGTTGGTTATATGGTACAGTATACCCGATATGACATGGTACTTGCAGTTTGACAAGATCACAAGAATGGTTTTGTAGTCAGTATATATGAATTATTAACAAATATAACTAGACATCTTAATATTAATGCAAGAAATAACATGCTCATCACTTGAACAGTTACTTTGTAGCGTTCTGTATTTTTTAACCCATTGTTGCCTTTACTGTTTAAACCTTTTGCTCATCTGTTTTATCCCCGACTTTGTATCATGACTTTGTGTTCGACTTTGAGATTATCATTACACGACGAAACCTGCTCGAGAGTGGTCGCATGTTTTTTTGTTCTTCGACTGCGATAACATATACTACTACAGGCCTGGTATTTGGTGGGTCGTCAGAGTTTACATAGCTAATCCCCACAAGTGGTTACTCCCGCATCGTTTATAGAGCACGCAACCAGATATATATAACAAGCGAGCATTCTTAATCGAGAATAACGGAAGAAAATATAAAAAATAGCGACGGAGCTCAGTTTATCCCCTAAAACGGACGTTCTTATCCAACAAGGACGAAGTATAAGCGCAGCCGTGCTTAATCAACAACAAAAAACGAGCACACGCGCGCCTAATCAGCCAGAAACACGACTTTGTCACGAACTACTCGCCGGAAACGAATTACTTGGTTTTGCACGACAGTCAAGTCTGACCTTCACTGCTGCGGTTATCACAATAATACGGACAACGAGGATTGGAAGCCGGCGTTCTTGAGTGCGGACATCCTAATAATAAGGACAACGACTAGAAGACATCAAGGGCGGAAAGAAGAAGACGACTATCATTGACTCATTAAGACGATTCCATGACAACTAAACCCCTTACAACTGAAACCCTTACAACTGAACCCCTACAACTGAACCCCTTTACAACTGAAACCCCTTTTAACAGAACCCATTTAACTGAAAAGGGGGTTCAGTTGTAAAGAGGTTCAATTGAACTGGTTTCAGTTGTAAAGGGGTTCAGTTTAAAGGGGTTTGGTTGAAAGGAGTTCAGTTGTAAGGGGGTTAATTGTAGGGGTTCAGTTCTAAGGGGTTTAGTTGACTGGTCACCCATTAAGACACCGTATTGTACCGTTTTCCCCGATATTTTTTCCTAACTTTAAGCAGGATAACGACAATTTTGTTAACAATATTTCGTATAAGTAATCTTTCCACGTTTTTTTTAGTAGGCATAATTACCGACAAACTTAAATATTTTAGCACTGAGCAAGGCCAAAGACGCATGCAACACACCGTGCAAAACATGTTACGAACACCTGCCATATTCGCATCTCTGAATGCATTACCCAACACGCAAGGTTCATCACTACCCCAGCGGGAAGTTTCTACCCAGGCGAAGGTAAGTGGCCAAACCAATTGTGTTGCGCCGGATAGCTTGGCGCAGTCAGTTTCCCAAAGAGCCAAACCGCCGAATGCTTATTACACCCGTATTGCGGAACCTGCTCAGTCAAGTGACCCCCATTTCACGTCGAGCACGGTAGCACCCGAACCAAATATCTATTTCAATGCACCTATTTATTCCCCAACCCTATCCATTTCCCACTTCGGTCCCAAAGCTTTCTCCATTTCGGCCACACTCTGCCAAAGCTTGGTTTCACTGCGCTGAGAGCATCTTCAGGCCTTTGGGAATAACGTCACAGAATGTTATGTTCGACGCTGTGATATCGTTCTCACCCGAAGACGCGTTCTTAAGAGTCGAGCACGCTTTAGATTGTGATGCACTAAACTCGTACTACATGATTAAACATGCATTGCTAAGCACGTACGCACGAAACAGCGACTTGGATAACTTTTTGTCGCGTGCCAATATCAGCGATTCGTTATCCACCGAAGTGGTGAATAGAATGCGCTCACAGTTAGGCGTGGACAAAAACAGTGCGCTCGGAGAGCGAATCATGAGACGAAAGCTCAACGGTTGCGTCCCCATTTCGGTAGCAACAGTATTAAGGTCCCGAAACGATCTCATCTTGGACCAGTTGGCTTCGTGTGAGGACGATATGGTACTGGGTTTGCGTACCTCCGTGCCTGACAGTACGGACGAATCCCACAGACAAAGCCAGATTAACTTGTTCTTGGAACGACGGCTCGAAAATCTAACAAGCAAACTCTCTTATTTGGAAACACGCCACTCAAACCCGACAAAATACAGCACACCACATCAGTCCCATCCCGGCCCACAACCTACCCACAATAAATTCCGACATACCACCACAACAACTTTCCCACCGCGCCGTACAACCGCCACGCACTCAATACTTCCGACCACCCACACAACCATTCTCCTACCCACAGCAACACTTTTAACCCAACAACGAACATACATCGACAGAACCGACTACCTGTTACTTCCATTCACGCTTTGGACACCGTGCAAGAAACTGCCGTGCACCTTGTGATTGGATTTCTTACGCATCATACCAAAAAAACGATTAAGGCGCTCGTTTCCGAAGTCTGTTCGTAAGCGAGCGCGTTGCCCTATATTTTCATGTAACACTGCGACACCTTCATATCAGCTTTTCTTTGTGCACGACGACACCAACCAGATTAGATTTCTTATCGACACTAGTGCTGCTCTGTCACTTATCCCAGCGTTGGACAACGAACGATCCGTCTATCATTGCCAAACCAGTTTAGTTGCACTAAATAATACAAACATTTCCACATTCGGTCACAAGACACTAGATATTCACCTGTCTGATCTCGGCAGCTTCAGTTGGAAATTCCAGGTTGCAAACGTCAGACATGCTGTTCTAGGTTTGGACTTCCTCGACTACTTCGATATATTAATAGATGTTCGTCGCCGCACATTAATACGCAGACACGCAACAACAGCACCTCCTCGCGACAATACTTCTCATACGGATCCGCCTAAAGTTTTTGCGAAAGATGTTCTTAGTTATGAAGATTTCTTTGATTTGTTCCCATCTGCCTTTGACGAGTCTCGTTTTAAGTTGCCCGTTAAACACGACGTAGTGCACGATATCGAAACAACAGGGGGCCCAGTGCGTCTGCGTGTCTGAAGATTAGAGCCGGTGAAACTAGCAGCAGCTAAAAAGGAGGTCTTTAAACTTGTCGACCAAGGCATCTTACGTCCATCCAACAGCAGCTACGCGTCGCCTTTACAACTGGTGAAGAAAACAGATGACTCTTACCGAGTTACAGTCGATTACCGCCAACTTAACCTTCGAACTGTTCCTTCACGTTATCCAATTCTTTTTTTAGCCGACATGACGTCCAACTTAAGTGATTGCACTGTGTTCAGCAAACTTAATCTTAAGTCCGGATATTTCCAGGTTCCTATCAACCCCCAAGATATACATAAAACCGCCATGAATTAACTAGTTTTGGACTCTTTGAATACACTCGACTCCGCTTGGGACTTAAGAACTCCTGTACGACGTTTCAACTCTTAATGAATAAGGTCTTTGGCGACTTGCCATTTATTTTTGCATACATCGACGACTGTTTAATATACAGCAGAAACCGAGAAGAGCACGTCCGACATCTTCTACTCGTGATCGAGCGACTCTCACAATACGGATTGATTTTGAATCGCGAAAAATGTGTCCTTGGTGTTGAGGAGGTTCGCTTCCTTGGCCACACAGTAAACAAGAAAGGTATTTCCCCGCCACAGTCTAAAATTGACGCAATTATCAATTTCCCTAAGGCAACGGAAGTCAGGGGTTTAGGAAACTTGTCCCTGGCTGGGCAAAACATCTTGCACCTTTAAATGCATTGATCTCACCAAAGTTGTCCCGACAATCCAAACTTGAGTGGTCCCCCGAAGCTAACGAGGCTTTTAAGGTCGCCAAAGAGCTTTTAGCCAACCACATAACATTGGTTTTCCCACTCGCTGATGCACCAACACGGGTTGTCACAGATGCTTCTTCGGTAGCAATCGCAGGTGTACTCGAAGAACAGGTTAACGGTTCTTGGGCGCGCATCTCGTTCTATTCTAAGATAATTAGCCCCCCGGAACGCAAATATAGCACTTTTGACCTCGAGTTGTTGGCTGTTTATAAATCTTTAATCCACTTCCGATATTATCTAGAGTCACGAACCTTTGTCATCCTTACAGACCATAAGCCACTCGTCTCCGCACTGCAAACTCGCTTCGAAAGTGCCTCCCCGAGACAGAGTCGCCATTTGAGTTATATAAGCGAGTTTGCTTGTCGGCTTGAATACCTAAAGGGCAGCGATAACGTTGCCGCTCATTGGCGCCAAGTACGGGGGTGCGGGCAGTGCCTGGCACTCCTTGTGTTAACCACTGCGAGTGCCGCACTCCCTGCGCAAATGCGTGTTTGTAAAAACAGTTAATTAAAAAAAATATTTGTTGATTTCGGAATGTTTCGCACGGATAGTGATTGGACGAACCAAAGTCGGATACTGACCCTATTTTTTCTATTCGGTTCCGTCCGAATATTGCATTATTATCCGGCCGAATATTGCTAATTTTTCGCTACTTAGAATTGTGATTCAATCTAGCAAACCCAAATGCGAGCAGATAAAGCGACGCGGTATTTGTGATTCGTGTTACTTTTGTGATTGCATAATTAGGTCAGATAGCGCAATGCGAGATCAAGAACACAGATGCTTTTTACGTTCATTGTGCGGGTCACCAAATTAAACTTGCTGTCCAAGATTCGTTTAAACTTTTAAAGCCAGCAAAGAAGGATTGCACGCCATTGCTGTGCTAGAGACCACAGTCAACTTTATTAATTCGTACCAGAAAACGCCTTGCCTTTACTGCATTTAAATTAGGAAACGGCATTTAAATTAGGAAACGAGCAATCTTTGCGAGCCAAAACCTTACGTCCACTGTATCCAACTACATGGGTTTTTTAGCTGCTGTGGACACAGTCCTTCTGGAATATAAACTTGCTCAAACTTACCGTATATACTCTCGCCTTTCGGTCGCGCCACCGTATAGGTCGCACTATTAGTTTTGTGTTAAAAAAGGTTAACTTGTGGTTGACTACTCGCACTGGAGTAGCACTAAAAATCTATGGATATAAAAGGCTATGGATTTTAAAGGGCTTAATATAGAAGCGAGGTAAAATAAGAGGTAACATATTCTTGAAAACTTCAACGTTATTAAATAAACGACGTGTTAAAGCTTTTTCTCTCCCGGCCATTGCGGAATGGCCCACGATCCTTAATAAAGAGAAAAACGGTCTTCTCTTATGACAATCGTGGCCGCCGTAGTTCGCACGAGTAATCAAGAAAGACAAAAAAACTTTTTCTTTTCTGAAGCGCCGTAACCACAGCCAGGAAGAACCAACATAATTAATATATTTTGGAATTAGCAATTTGTCATTTTCACTCTATTCGATTGCCAACAATTCAACAATGAACCGAAATTTTATTTTGCCAATTCTCATCAATACAAGTCTTTTTATAATCTCTTCCAAATTGACATGCATACTATAACCAATTATAGCGTATTTTTTTCGTGTTAAAATCAGATCATATGCGCGAGTGCGCGGCATCTGCGTACCCGCTAACTTGATGCCTTTGCCTGTGAGCAAATGCATGTAGGCAAGCGCTGACAATACGATTTTCTTGAATAACTTGCATTAGCCGAAAACTTTTAATTTTGTCCCGACTTAGTGGCGATTTGCACTTATGTCGGGCGGATTGGTCGCACCTATACTTTTGTTAAAAAATATTAGGAAAAAGTTACGACCTATAGGTAGGTATCAACGAGTATATACGGTATATTTGGATAGGGCGACACGGAGCAGTTCCAGATCGCATTTACCACTAAATGAATACTTTTCTGTATACCGCTTTCTCTGTGTTCTTAGAAATTTATTAAAATTGTCAATCCTTTTCACATAGGATAGGACAGGATATTCATGTTTATCCCCATAAATGGTAAAACCAAGGGGGTTAACACACGGGCATCGTCAGATCACCTCGCGTCCACCGTGGGGTTACCGGAGCTATTGCAGTGTGTTGTATATGATAGACACGTTCCTTCAATTTGGTAGAACCCATTAATCCGCTGGGTTTAGGCAGTGATCGTAAAGTACCTTGCCCAAGGATACAACCGACTAGCCAGAGACCAATTTCCCACCTGCAACCTTTCGATTGAAAGGCGACGCACTTAACCGCTACACCAACTGGCTGAAAGAACGTAGAAGTGCAGAAACTACCATTGAGCGCTGCACCTACTTTCTTTAGACCTGCGTTGGCAGAAATGTTGCCAGAAATGCTTTTGCCTTGTCCAAGTAAAAGTAAATTTCCTGGTTTATCGATTTAAAGTTCTGTTACTGTCCGATGTGGAACGTCATTATTTCTTGGGTTTATTGTACACTGATTGTTTATTGTACACTGATTGTTAAAAGCATTTTAATAATTTATTTTTCGACAAAAGCATTTTATTAATTTATTTTTCGACAAAAACATTTTATAAATTTATGATCGTAATGACGTATGGTAGGTGAATTTAAAAGATAATCTTAAGCGCACGCATCTTGTTCAATCCTACTTTTTATCTTAAGAATCGGCACCGCCCGATTAAAGCAAATGTGCCGACATCAGCTGCGGTGCCCACCGAGGTTAACGAAACCGTATTGCAGCTAAACTTTTATACCGAAAGGCGCATCAAAGTATAACCGAACAAATAGAAGACATTTAACCGGTAACGAGTTATATTTGCGACAACATGCTCTCACAATTATTTACATGGTCAACCACGTATGCGTCATAGCTATCAAACAAATTTGCAAACACTGTTTAGGTTATACATAAAGTATAAATGAAGAGCCAACATGTTCAATTTTTTGGCCGCACTCCCAGACTTTTGAAAAACTTGGCGCCTATGTTGCCGCTGACTGCCTTTCACGGCCACAGACAACCACCTTTGAGACCAATCTCGACGAGGGCGCATCCACCAACGACCCACAACCTGCCACCCCACAGGAAGCGAACACCTTCGATATAGACAATGCTGAGATAGATTACACAGAAATGGCAACACAACGAGCATGTGATCCAGGCATTCGTGAATTACGCAACGACACAAACACTTCATAGAAGATTGAATCACGCATTTTGCCAAACATAGGAATCCCGCTATGGGGCGACGTTTCTACAGGATCTTTCCGGCCTTTAGTGCCACTGGGCCTTCGGCGCACAGTCTTCGATCATTTTCACAACTTATCTCATCCAGAAGTGAAAGCTTCTCAACAACTGATCGGTGAACGTTTTGTATGGCACGGCATGAACACCAACATAAGAGACTTTGCTAAATCATGCGTCCCATGCCAGCAGTCCAAATTAACACGACACACTTTCTCCGGTATACTTAACATATCCGTCCCTTCAGCGCGTTTTCACACGGTCATTGTGGACATAGCCGGACAATTACCAAGCTGCAAAGGGTACCGCTACATTCTTTTGGTCGTAGATCGTTTCACAAGAAACCCGGTTGCAATGCCACTAAACATCATCTACGCCCAAACAGTTGCCGGCGAATTTTGCCAGGATACGTCAGCAACTTTGGCGCCCCCTGCCAGATTGTTTCGGACAGAGGCGCACAATTTACCTCTAGTGTGTGACGCGATCTCGTACAATTCCTTAGAGCCAAACTTATTCACACGAAATCTTACCACCCTTGAAGCGATGGAGCTGTGGAAAGGTTGTTTCGCAACCGTAAGGCAGCATTAATGGCACGCCAATGCCTAAACGGCTGGCTCGGCGATTTACCCCGGATTATGCTCGGTTTGGGAGCCGCTTTTTAACGTGATCTTGGTTCCTCTAGTGCAGAACTCGTGTATGGCACCACGCTACGTTTGCCCGGACAGTTCTTTGAACCGACGGAGGTCCAAATTAACCCCGGAACGTTATTAAACGAGCTAAGAGACCGAATGGACTCTCTGCGACCAATTCCAACTCGACCCCCTTGCGACACTTCATCTTACATCCCCCCACAACTATGGACATGTTCACATGTGTTTGTACGTGTGGACAAAGTAAGGCGATCACTGCAGCGCCCGTACGACGGACCTTTTCGCGTTATTGACAGGTCCAACAAGTATTTCATCATTGATTTTGTCACACACACGACTACAGTCTCCATTGATCGTCTGAAACCTGCTTTTGCTATGTTCGATATCACAGGCGGCGAGGACTCCTTACCTAGCGCTGACTTTCCTCGAGTTGAAAGCGAAAACGACATTGCTACTACGTTCCTCGACAACGACTCCGTTTTTCTACCACAACCGCAACAGATTCCCGAGAACACGCAACACTCGATTTCACACCTACCCATCCAAGATTCACCCGTTCGACGAACACGTGTCGGACGTGTTATACATAGACCAGCACGCTTTTCCGTGTATGAAACACACCTTTAGGAACCGAGTATCCAAGGTAACCCTGAATCTCACCCTCCACCTACTCAACTATTCGTTTTTGGCACCAACCCCCTAGTTGTACTAACTTCCCATTTTACCCTGGTTCACCTGCTACGGTGTTTTGGTTGGTTTTGGGTGGCCCCTTGATTGGCACACACCGCATACAACAAAACTTTCGTCTTTTTATTGGAAACCAACTGTGTAGTTATTGGGAAACGCACGAAAGGCGACGTCACGAAGCTAGAGCCTGATTAGTTCAACCTACTGGTACACAACATCAACCCTATACATATGCCACACTGACATCTATTCATGTGATGCCACACGAACATCTATACATATACAGGCCCGGTGCTAGGAACCGCGGGGCCCAATTAGAAATGTGATGGCGGGGCCCCTACTCTTCATAGCAAAATTTATGGGTGTTTTTATATAATAGAATACATACCAGTACATACAAACTACAAAATAAGACATTTAATACTTGCTATAAAACAAATTAAAGGTAATGCGGACGCTTATTTACGATACTGTATATTGTTTTACTTCCAAACACATTTATATTGTTTAGCAACCATATTCATTATGACGTAACAGACAGACAGAAATATAATTTTGACTTAGTTACGATGCATAACAAATTGATATTATGAGAAAGAATATTATTTCACTTTTTATTTTACGTTTCAATAGTATTTTAAACCTTGTAATACAGAAAGACCCCCGCTAGCGCGGGGCCCCTTCAAGATGCGGGGCCCAATTTGATCTAATCGGTCAAATCGGCCTAAAACCGGCCCTGTACATATACCCCAGTTTTGTCTCCTACACATGCATGTGGGAAAGTTTATACAATTCCTTTTAATAAAAAAAATGACTATGGGAAGTCTTGTAGCGTTCTGTATTTTTTAACCCATTGTTGCCTTTTATGTTTAAACCTTTCGCTCATCTGTTTTATTCCTGACTTTGTGTCATGACTTTGTGTCATGACTTTGAGATTATCATTACACGACTAAACCTGCTCGAGAGTGGTCGCATGTTTTTTTGTTCTTCGACTGCGATAGCATATACTACTACAGGCCTGGTATTTGGTGGGTCGCTAGAGTTTACATAACTAATCCCCACAACTTCATCGCGCAAAACACACATAATTTATGTGGCTCATAATATCAAACAATCGAAAATGTTTTTACAAGAATGTAAATATATAAAATCAAGACTGTCAACCATTTATTTATCATTATTATTTGTAAAACCACTGCAGTACAGTTGTGTAAATATACACATCTATAATAAATCAGTGATTGATGTGGAGCTACTTGAAGTATGGTTCCCAATATTTACCTTGTTCGGTCGATCATTGACAGCTGTGCACAAATCCCGCATAAAATCGTTCAGTTGTTTGCAATACAGTAATCGAAGTTCATCAATATGTTGAATATGAGGAACCAGGTATTCAGCTACATTTCCCAGCTCTGTTCCATTCAACACTAACTTCTTGATCTAGAAACAAAGTTTTTAACGTCTCGCATATTAGTTTAATTGTTTTATAATATTATCAAAGATGTCCACCATGCTGATCATTGTAAATCAGTGTGATTCATATGGTTTGGTAAGCAAGTGCTCTAGTTGTCGTAAAAATTGATTTTGCTACGAAACTATTGTTCATGAAGGGTATTTGTGGTGGCTGATACCAAGCAGTAATTTCTAATCAATCAACTGTTACATGGTTACCCGATGGCACAAGTACTGGTGTTGCGGGCAGGTGCATTTAGCTGCTCAAACCTTAGATATAAGTACACCTTAAGCTGTCTTTCCTGGTGATATGATCGGTGGCTGAATTATTATAGCAACATGTAACATGATGCAAAAGAACAAAATTAAAAAACATGTTTCCCAAGAAAATCCCCCAACAACATAAAATATGCATAAGCAACCATAAATACACTATTATTATGTGTATAAAATAGCTGAATCATAGAGTACTAATATATAGAGTCGACACTCGGTGTAACAGGCGCGATGTTTTTTTAAATGCGAACGATTTGTATAATTATGTATGGTGAAAATTTCAGATATTATTTATATGAAATCAATACATTGTTTAAACTTTTAAAATCAATTAAATATGCTTGATTTTTAACTAAAATACCAATTACGATAAATTGAAACTTTCAGACGCGTCACGCTTCGTGTATATTTGATCACGTGGTCAAAACAAGAAACAAAATCTATGTATTACTACGGTTGTTGTTTTTTTTGTACAAAAACGTTGTTAATTATGTTTACTACTTCTTGTTCTTTAAATAAAGAATTGGTACTTACGTAGGCTAACAGTATTTATTAGATACAGTCTAAACCATCTTTAAAATAGCCTTAAATATAGTATAAGCCTTAAAAAATACAACTTGTTTTGCAGAAAGATTTGAAATATAAATATATTTGAGTAAGAGTGACACAATTGCAACAAGTACTGGATATATTCAATTAGTTAAGCAAAAAAACAGAAATGTGGTTATGTGATATGCTAAATTGCCTGAATAAAATCATGATAAAATAGGCTACAATTGCTGATTGGTAGGTCCCATACCACATGCTTTGTATTACTTTATTTTTGGCTATCCAGGTAAAAATGTTTATTTTTATGTATTCTGGAATATCCGGCCGGGTATTACTAAAAAAGCAAGGATAAAACATGTTGCAGAACTTCTGAATTTACTCAGCGAAGTAGAATATTTTGTGTCTTCTACAACATTTTTAATGTAAATCTTTCCCATTTCCAATTTACCCTGCAGAGCAGGATCTATTTTTTACATATTTGTTGGACTTTACTGTAAATAGTGTGCTATTTGTTGAATTTTGATGTCAGCATAAAATTAAAAATAAAAAAACTTACATGATAAGTTTTCTATTTAAAGTTTTGTGTGATAATGCTGCATGGTAATAATTTTACAAACGGAAACGTGTATGTTTCAAGTACAGTCAATGTTTACAAGCAGACCTCAAGCTAGCATATTCATACAACTTTATTAAAATTTCTAGTCCACTCTAGCTTCTGGATCTATATAGAAGCATGAAATTGGTTCATCTAAATATCCAATGTGGGCTTAAGCACTAGCTTATTAAAGAAAAGGTCCAGTAGGTCGAGACAAAACCATAAATTTATTTTTCTGCAAAAGAATAATAATAAATTGCAATAAAAACAGCTTCAAAATACCACTGTCCAAACAACGGTTGGTAAGATTGTGGGCTCGCGCTTTCTTTTAGAGCGTTGGCTAAGCTTGATTCAGCCGGCTGCCTTAGGGTATCTCGCGAGCTGCGCAGCAGAAAGTCTATAAGATCACTTTCCACGGAACGCCTACTAATTTCTATAGTAGCCACGATTTGTAAAGTCTAGATCTCAAACTCAAAGTCTAACTCTTGATTCAGTTAAGTATTATTCTGCGTCACATTTAATATACAGTTACGTTCGCGAAGCATAGTTACTTAGTACGTTAATAGCATCACGCAAGTTAAGAGCATGAGGTACGTTATATAGCTTAGTTCATTATGGTAGGTTATATCATCTTATTCAAATGTTCCAAAATATATAGGAAATTTACGAGGTGCGAGACGTTTCGCATCTGGACGTTTTACTGACGGTGGGAATTGGGTGGAAAACCTATGTCAACGATTTAAGTAAAGGAAATACAAAGGCCTGTACGAGGTGATAATTACGTATCGAGTAATAACACGTGAGAGTCGGTAAAATTCAAACGCCAAAAAACGACGTTAAACACAAAACAGTTTAGACATGAAATAAATTAAACAAAAATAGATTATACGAGATGCTACAATATAATGCATTTTTTTCTGGGTGGCAAGTGTTGGCTTCACTCTTTAAAAATCAACAAAATAAAATCTAGGTTTAAATGTTAAGGTGTCAATTAGTAATGTCACAATAAAGAGTCTAGTTTACAGTAAACTCTGGACCTCAGTGAACCATTTCATAGGGCAAAATAATCCTAGATAATTTAAGTTATCTATGCAATGTTGTAATAAGCAGATCCACACTCTTTATTCATCAATCATACGCCCCACTTTATTGTTGTAACTGTAGTGACATTCGCGGCATGTGTCATATTTGTTGAACATTAACATATTAAGTTTTTGGTAAAGTGTTTAAGTAAGCCATTATTGCAGGCCGCGCAGCTGTGTGCGACTGTCCTAAAAGCCTTTGTAAATCATTTCCTGTGCGGGCCAAACCGGTTAGTGTCCCGAATATTTCTTTTTTAATGCTTCTGATACATTACAATATATACAAGCGCTTGTCTATAAACTCAGTGTATTATACGAGCATCAAAACCGCGTTGTGGAATAAGAACTAAAATAAATTGCCTGCTTGGAGCTTGGCTCCAAGCATGTCCAGTCAAACTGTATTTCTTTCACTGTATTAGTTTATAAGATAAAATAAAGAAACCTTCCGAGACGGAGTCGATACGGAGTCTAATTAGTTTGGAGAGCTCAGGTCAGGTTCGGTGCTAGGCGACGGATACAACGTTTGACGCTTTGTTGGGGGCGTTTACCCTCTTTGGTTGCACCTTTTGGCGTTATGGGTGAACGCTCTGTGCTGCTAGAATATATGCTAGCTCCGATATCCGACTTCCAAAGATCGAGTCCACGCTGGTTGAAAGCTGGTTAGTTTATTGTCAAACGTTGTCAATACGAACACACAAATAAATCAATGCACTTTACTGGGGAATCACTTCGCAGCGACCGAATCGCATCGGAATAACTGCGCGATGCGTTTAATAGACAGTTCGTTTTCCTTTGCGGCTTGTCAACCCGTTCTTTAATTAAACCGACAGATGCGACTTTTTCCTTATTCCTTTTTCTGTCAACTTTATGACAAAGTCTCAAAACCTGGCGCTAAGCGCGCCAGGTGGCAGTCACTTCTGATCTGCTCTGGTCAGCCAGCAGTCTCTCCCAAGCCTCGTTTCGTCTCTCTCTGTCCTTCTGACGGCCAAACATCCGTATTTATTGCTCGCCAAACCAATAACTAGCACCATAATGGTCTCATCGTGATTCTGCAGTTACAGAAATATGAAAAACGAAGAGTTAAGTGATAAATATGGTAAATTAGAACGCAACAGTGCGTTTTCTGAAAATAACATTATAATTAGGTTAACTTACCTATGCCCGCTGGTAAATTAATTACTTGGAATAAAAGCCAAGCCCTAAATATCTTCCCGTTTACTACTAACATTCTGTCCTGCTTTTGCTATCATTTGCATTGTAAACATGAGCGAATATGACCACGTGATCAAATGTACACCAAGCGTGATGCCTCTGAACCAATTGCGCGAGTGTCCACTCTATATATTAGTACTGTATGGCTGAACGTTTAAGTTTAAAAGTATTACGTGGAGAATCTGAATATGTCATGTCGCGATAATTCGCGATAATGACCAATACGGTTGCATGAAAGACCATGAGAATAATGGGTATGCAGCTGTATCCTAACCAACGTGCAAACAACATCTATTTTGCCTGTTTAGAAATCATGTTCTGCTATTTTCTTTTATTACGTATTACTATAAAGTATCCACAACCAATCACTGCAAGTCGGGGTTTATAGTGTGCCCACACTGCCCACACTGACTACTTCGCACTGACGACTTCGCACTGAATTCACGCTGCCCACACTGGGTATTTAGAGTTACCCTAATAGAGGCGGGTACGAACGTTTTTGTCGGATGTAGTGACATTTTGTGACCGAAATCTTTTAACAGAAATTTTTTTATTAAAACCGGTGTTACTTCTGCAGGTGGAGAAACTGGTTGCTATAATTTATAAGTGACGCGTATCAATAAATAAAACAGGCATGTCGTCTAGTCCGTTTTATCCTCGAATTATAATTGGCGGCCAGGGTTGATAGGGACACGGTTGTGGAGATACGGAATTGTGGTTGAGATTAATACGGTTGGGGAGATACCGAACTGTGGTTGGTAGGGACACGGTTGGGGAGATACCGAACTGTGGTTGAGATTGATACGGTAGGGGAGATACCGAACTGTGGTTGAGATTGATACGGTTGGGGAGATACCGAACTGTGGTTGAGATTGATACGGTAGGGGAGATACCGAACTGTGGTTGAGATTGATACGGTAGGGGAGATACCGAACTGTGGTTGAGATTGATACGGTTGGGGAGATACCGAACTGTGGTTGAGATTGATACGGTAGGGGAGATACCGAACGGTTGAAGATACGATTTTATGGGATATTAACATAAAGGCGATTGGAATACAACACCCATTGTTACGTATTTCGGTTATAACGCAATTTATGATTTTTGTTGCATCCGCAAGTTCATACCTTTATGTCTATTAAAATATGTATGGTGCCTGTTCGATGATGGAGAAAAGACAACATCGTCAAACAACCTTAATATCACAGCACGGCTTGCTCGAACGTCAGACAGAACCTCAACCCAGCCAGCTACGACGACCAATAAACTTCAAAAACAATAGCGAGCTCCACATTGGGACCCCTGTGAAAATGGACACCGCAACCTTCTCGAAACAATTTTCGGCGTGAACTTTAATTCGAAGTTTTAATTTCATTCGCAACGACGAGTTGCTTAAGTCTCAATTCATCTCTATTGTGCACGGACTGTGTATTTTCATAGAGTCGAGACGTCGACAAGAAAGCTGAAAGACACAGCTGGCAGATTTAAGAAACGCCATCAAATCAATCAGTTTTAAGAAGCAAGTACAAAACGCCCCGATTTCGCTGGACGATGTTGGCGTCCATTCAACAAGACAATGCTTTCTATTCGACTCAAGTTTAAGGCATCTTCGAAGAATTTCGTCGACAAACAAGGAAATGACGCCATTACCTTTTACGAACAATTCACAGGATTGTATTGTTATTTATTTTTTGTTTTATATAGATATTCTTTTGAAATTTTTGTTAATATATTTTTGTAATTTTTTTTAATCTTTAACGAATTGCAAATATTTGTGGTTTTGGATTGGTTCGATAGTACTAGGCTATTGCAAAAATGCATAATCGGTGTTTCATTTTACAGATATGCATACAAACACGAAGACTTCCAGCGGTTTCATCTACCACCTACGTACAATCGAAGTTTATCACAGTCTGCACGCACTCCCCCTCAGACAAGGTCAGTAACACTTTAACGATTACGCTATCATGACCTTTAGTTAATCATCTCATGCAATGCGCAGTCATTCAGTGTATGAGTGTTAGATGAATATTGTTTTCTCGACTGCCCGCCCTTGAGGCCTTTTCAGTGATGTAGCCTACGAGGCATCATTCATTTCGTCTAATTGTTCTTTTGCGCAAACGATGCGCGTCGTTTACGCGGTTATACTCGTTCTCACCGCGTCATATTATTGTTTCTTCTCGGGCCAAGTATATTGATTACTCCACGACCCTAGTGTTTGCGCTCAGCCTGTGAAATAGTAAGCATATATGCCATACGACGTCTATCAAACATCAAACAGCTTATTGAACCATACCAGCATACTTTTGTATAGCTATGGTAATCGCGCCGCATGTAATATGCAATGCCTAATTGTCTAAGCGCCTCTTAGTCAATGTGTCGGATGTTCCGAATATATTTCGGGTGTAAAACAGGATTTTACAAACACCGCACAGTTTAATGACGTTATACGGCATATGTTTAATTGCCTCTGTCTATTGCTAGAAATACTCCCGAGCGAGTTTATTTCCGTTATCCAATTCGAGTCGTAAAACCTATATGACAGATCACACGTTATTTCGTTTCTTCATTTGATTGATAGCGCACATGATTGTATAGCCCTGTATTAGTTCGCTCAACCATGTTCCTAGTATTTGCAGGATCACCGTGTCAAATTTTCAAGATTGTGTGGAATCGTCAAACGATAAATTCAATCATCAGTTCGTCTGAATTTCCCGGATGCACAACAAACTTCGGGGATGCACAACAAACTTCCTGGATGCAAAACGAACTTCCGGGATGCACAATGAACTTCTGGGATGCACAGCGAACTTCCGGGATGCACAACAAACTTCGGGGATGCACAACAAACTTCGGGGATGCACAACAAACTTCCGGGATGCCCAACGAACTTCCGGGATGCACAACGAACTTTCGGGATGCACAACAAACTTCCGGGATGCACAGCGAACTTCTGGGATGCCCAACGAACTTCCGGGATGCACAGCGCGGCTACGACGACCAATAAACTTCAAAAACTATAGCGAGTTCCACAATTTACCATAGGCATCAATAAAACATATACACAAATGAATGAATAATTGGTCGAAATATCTTACAACAGTTATAAAAGAATTGAGAATTGCAATAGAAATTACCATTCAGCACCATTTTTAAAGCTGTTAATGCGAGAGTTTTTACATTCTGATTTATTATTTTGCATTTCATGTAATGTCTTTATTTTCTCTCATTTCCCTTTTATTCTCTGTTCTCTTTATTTTTGGTACACGTGTACGACGTGGTTTCAGAAGTATTATTTGTGACCACTCGAATTAGGGTAGTTAAGAAAATTCATTTATCCCGTGAATTTTTATATTTATACTTGGTAATTGGAAAACCAAGGGGTTTGACACACGGGCAATCGTCTGTTGGGAAATCTCAGAAAACTTCGCGCGTGCAAAAATGAATCAAGAAAACATCTTGGACATTTCCAATTATAGCAGTATGGAAAAGGTTAGCCAAAAAATTATTAAATTGGTACAAAGCTATCTAGTTTTGTTCGTTACAGAAAATCCTGGATAAAATATGATAAACTGAACATAATATTTCGATCAAAATCTCTGAAATTTTAGACGAGACTGGTAGGTTACACTTATTTAATACAGTAGGTTTTATGTGCTTATGCTAGATTAATAATTTCAATATCACGCCCTTGAGACTATTAGAGAACTAATAATACAATGGGTTGAGGCGCAAATGGGTTTGTAGATGGTTTATTGATGCCTACTTGAAGATGTGTTGCTAATTCAATCTGTTTTGCCAAAACAGCAACGATGGAATTTTCAATCATTTGTTAGAAACTTTGATCGTATAAATATGGGCCTTTGGTTCAGAACGGCCTAGATTGAAAGAAGCAAGTCGAGAAATTGGCGATAAGAATAGCAGGTCGGAAAGAATCCCACACGCATCGGACGATGGTGTGGCGAAGGGCAGTGATGTCACTTCCTCTTTAACTAATCTAAACATCGGCGCGAAAACGTTTGTCCCGAACATCAACGCTAAATCTTCGTGCCCAGTAAGATAGTGGAGATGGCTGAGAATTTCCCAGAAGCCGAGATAATAAGCTCCGAACACGAATCACTTGGAGATGGAAAATGTTTTTTGTTAACATATCGCAACCGAGATGGAGTATGACACGGAGATGGTTGACGAGGTATTGACAGGGGAAGAGGCGCAAATAAGATAGATGAGCATGATGATGCCCAATAACCAGCATCTCCTGCTGAAAAACTATTCTCCTCCAGCAAAGAGGAGCACATCAATGTGGTCATCATCGGACACGTCGACGCCCGTAAGTCAGCAATCGGTGGTCAGTCCATGCGCCTCCTATGGATGGTGGACAAACGTAAATTGATGTACGAAAGAGACGAAGGAAAAGCAGTCGAAGTAGGACGGGCGTCCGAGACCGATATGAAACATTTCACAATTTTCATTGCACCAGGAACTACGAGTTTTGTGTCGAACAGAATCGAGAAGAGTGGAGAGGTGGTTCGTGTGTTTAACCCAGTGGACTTTGCTGTCGCCCCAGTAAGGATGGCATCGTGGCTAGAAATAAGGTGGGTCTACGACCCTGGCGGTTTATTACTGGTTGAAAGGGACAATGCGAACTTTAACGGATTATTTTTTTCGGGGTTCTAAGGATCCACAGGCGACCGGCGAAACCGAGAGTACTGTGAATACTATACAACACACCCCTTTCTAGAAAATCCACATAAACATAACCATTTGCAAACAAGAAGGCAGCGTTTGTGTAATAAATACAGTATTATTAGCTATTGTGTAATAAATATAGTATTATTAGCTATTGTGTAATAAATATAGTATTAGCTATTGTGTTATAAATATAGTATTAGCTATTGTGTAATGAATATAGTATTAACAATTGTGTAATGAATATAGTATTAATTATTGTGTAATGCAGCGTTTCTCAAACTATGGGTCGCGACCCACCGGTGGGTCGCGAAAGGAATCTTGTTGGGTCGTGAAAAGTTATAGAAAGCTCTGATTAACTATACTGGTTATTTGATTACAAACATCAAGAGGAAATTATCATAATTGTGACATCACACAATCTTGAATCGTGGCGTAATCTTCACCTGACCTAAGGTCATTGAAGCTTTAGTCTCTCACACATGTTACAACAACTATATATAAAGTTAAGTGGGTCGTCATAAATTGTGGTAATTAATAGTGGGTCCCTACTCTAAAAAGTTTGGGAACCACTGGTGTAATGAATATAGTATTAGATATTGTGTAATGGATATAGTATTAGCTATTGTGTTATTAATATAGTATTAGACTTTAAAGTTTTGTATTTCTATGTGGTGGGTTTAAATTCCTTGCCTTTTTGGACGCTCGTCGGTTTTACGTTATTGTCTTGTTTCGTTGATTACTTGATTACCTGATTTCATGTATTTTTGGCTGTGACTTTTTGCTTTAAGCATGTAGTTATGTAGTAGTTCTGTAGTTGTACAGTTGTGCAGTTGCATTGTGGCGGTCAAGGATATAGACCGAGCAAGATTCAAATAAATTTGGCTGAAACGCTACATTATGTAATGAATATCATGTAGCGTCTTTATTTTTTGTCGCCTAGTGTGACTTTTTCATATTGAGTTTTATTTGTGATGTGAAGTTATGTTCTTTTAAACCCGTTGTTAAGTTGTCACATTTTGTTTGGTTAACTATGTTGTTTATGTATTTTCCTTGTTTTCCTGTGTTGGCAAGTGCATGTTTTATTCGAGTTGAATATGTAAGAGATGTTAATATTTTTCATTGTTCTGTTTATCAAGTTCGGATGGTAATCCGGGAATCCTTTAGTTTCCGATTGTATAACCAAACTTAAAACACTTTGTATGAGATGTCCCACAATGTATTAGCTAATCAGGCATCCCGTTTGTTAAATTTAAAAAAAAATATATTAAATTTTGATTGGTAACTCGGAAACCCATTAAATAAGAAAAGTGGGTTTAAATATAGTGAGGGTAGAAACATTATTGACTTATTTAAAAATAAGGTTTCTTTTAACCCTACTTTAACAAAACATATTTGCTACTTTTAACTTACCTTGGTGTTCGAAGATCCCTGTAAACCACGAAGAAAAGTTTCAGGTTCATTAGCTTTCACCGTTAAGTCGTGAGATGCTGAACAGGATTTGAAGGCAAACGCAAGATCACGTGCTTGGGCTGGGTTCGAAGGAACTTTTATTGTTATGTCAGTTGGCAGGCACTGTTCTATTTTTTTTATTATTTCCTTATCATCAAGTTCATGCATCCAGCCTGACACTTTACCAAGTAAAGCATTGAAGTTGTCTTCCTCTGAATCAGTTTCTTGTCCTGAAATTATATCCAGAATCATTTCCTTTTTTTCCTTAAAATCTTTAATTTCTGAAGTTGGGAAGATAAGTTCCAGATCTGCTTTGGAAGTCGAGTTACAAATGCCAAACATGAATCTTGCCACAATTTCCCACTGGAATTCTTCAAATATGAATTTGTAACGTTGAAATTGTTCATATGGCATAAAGAGCATCATGTGAACAGCAGTGAAAAATTCCTGCCACATGAGGTGAGAAAAGTAACTTCGCTTATGTCCTTCTAATATTTTCATTTTCATGCCTGACGCTTTGTCGATATATGTGTGCATAAAGTTATTGGCCATTGCTTTGTTGATGTTTACTTCATTGAAGTCATTTATATCAAACACTAGTTGTTGTTTTTCAAATCCGTTGAAAGCTAATTGGCTTAATTTAACCAGTTCCAAGCTGATTTGTTCTTCTGTCATGTCAGACTTAAAATGCTCAGAAGTCCTGTAGTGAGTTAGAGCATAGATTAAGACTTGCGTCATTGAGTTTATCTCTTTGCCTGTGGATAAACAAATAAGAAGGCAAGCCATAATCAGAATGCAATTGACCGGGGGATAAAACAAAGCAGAAAGGTTAGGTCGTTCCTTCAAACATTTTTTGATTTCAGGATAGGTTATCACCACAGATCTGTGTTCCTAGTGAAAATCCACCACAGGGCGAT
>CH002932.1:10892-34020 GCA_000149265.1 Ciona savignyi | reverse complement strand
CTATTGCATTTTGATCCAGACCCAGCACTTCAATAACCAAAGTTGGTCGACAATCAGGGTGTATCTGATAGAACTGACCTGGTCTAGAAGTCACAAGTTTCACAGAATTGGGTAAGAGAGTACCATTAAGCAAGTTTTTGATGATGTCCACCGGTTTTGACTTTCCATCCAAAGGACAGTTTTTAGGTGTTTCAGAGAATTTGGCTGCAGCTTCATCCAAACCGTCCATCACAATGACAACATTTGGATTATTATGCAACTTATTTATCAACTCTTTGTTTTCCTTGTCGCAATAAAGCCAGTTGCTCAAGCTATTGTCAGTTAGGAATCGAAAAGGTGACACTTTTTCCTCAAAGTTAACATTTTTTATAGAGATGTAGAACAAATATTCTGTTTCTTTAAGAATCATTTTATCCAGTATGGATTGGGTGACCATCTTGCTGGTTGTAGTTTTCCCGACGCCGGGCAGACCAATTAACATGGCAGTGTTACCATGTTGTTTGATGTACTTTGCATTAGCTTCATCAGTTGTAGACGTTGGTGCAGCTCGTGTTGCAGTTTCTTTAGCTTTATTAAAAAGTTGGTCGATTGCAATTCTTGATCCATCTATGGTGGGGATCATTGGAACGTTACGCTTCATATGTTCCTCCCAGTCATAGTCTTTCCCATAAATAATATGTTTATGAAGAACTTCAGTGATTTGAAGTTTCACTCTTTTTATTTCACGTTCAAGTTGAATTGGCAGGACGGTTTCCCCGACAATTTCTTTTGCATGGACAATCAACTTGCTTTTTAATTTTTCACGCTGTAAGAAAAATACAAAGATGGTAAATATTTAGACCTGCTAGATTACAAGTTCAGGCGATTAACTTATGGTAAAAATACAGGGACGTGTAAAGTCATTTGAAGCAAAGTGTGCAAAACACATGAGTGATACCTGTGTTAGATATGCTGCATTTAATTATTCAATTATTTTAAGAATTGCTAATATGTTCTAGATGTAGATTGCCAATTATAAGTCAGGCAAATAGGTAAATCGGCCCTGCGTTAAAGGGTTTGGTGGGTGGTCGTTCTGTTGCGATTGACCCGGATTCGGTTCGAGATCGCGGCATCATTGATCCTGGTACTGAGAGGCGACAGCCGTCTCATTCACTGTTACATCACAGACATACACACCACCACCCACCCACATACAGAATGATAACCGAATATTCTGCTTGATTGTTGTGTCTGTTTTTGCGCCCAAATGTCCTGTTTTAGTTTTGCAGATGCAACGGAAGGAATGCTTCTGACCTGTGGATTCGTGAACGTTCTTATTTCTGCAGCAGGACAGTCGATATGCAACAACATTTGTTTGAATTTATTTAAAAGTTAAAAACACATGGAAGAAAGGATGTATGTTGCATATTGCCTGATCTGTGGGTTTATTTAATCGACGTGTGTGTTTTGGCGACCGCAATTTGTTGTACGTGGATAATGAGTTTAGAAAGCTGTCGGGCCTCTAATATTTTACCGCCTTGAATAGTTTTCTGTCTTCTTAACAGTAATTAACAAACGCCACTATGAATAATCTATTGTGTACTGGTATCGAAACTTTTCAGTTTGCTCTTAGGCAAGATTCTTGCATTCATTGGAAAACAGTATATAAAACCAAACATTTCCATTTATAATATAACCTACATAAACTTAAAATAACGTACCGATTTGCTGATGGCCATATAACCAATGAATAAATATATCTGTTTAATTCTGAACTATAGATTATGTACCGAAGTCAAAGGTTAGTTTCGTTCAACAGTTACGTGGCTACTAATAGGATAGGATATAGGATATTCATGTTTATCCCCGTAAATGGAAAAACCTAGGGGTTATCTCACGGGCAATAGTCAGATCATCTCGCGCCCATCGTCGGGTTACCGGAGCTATTGCAGTGTGTTGTATATGATAGACACGTTTCATTAATTTTTTGGTAGAACCCAATAATCCGCTGGGTTCAGGCAATGACCGTAAAGTGCCTTGCCCAAGGACACAACCGACTAGCTAGCGACCAGTTTCGCACCTGCAACCTTTTGATTGAAAGGCGACGCACTTAACCGCTAGACCACGGATTCACAGTAGGCGTCCTCTAGGTAACAAAGAATAAGTCTACTACCTATTGCTTAGTTAGGCTCAAACCCAAGGCTAAGGCTAGTTTTACGAATATTAATCATATAATTCTATGTTTTACACGAGTCGGTGTGACACTTTTCATTTTTACCTTCCATGCGGTCAGTTTTGATTCGATAGTTAATCTAAAGTAATCTTAAATTGTGTTTGTTAATTTGATTTGTAATTAATAGTGTGTAAGACTAATTAACCATTGTATTTGAATTAGGGCAAATGGTAGAGAATCCACCCTAGAAATCGCATTCTTTCCTTTTAACGCTAATAGAACACAAGTGAAACCCAATCTGTGTTGGTTGATTTACGTAGAGACTTAGAGCCTTAGATAAAGGCTTCCAGCCAAGAGTTTGGGAATACCGTATAAGTTAAGAGGCGATCGCTGGGCACCATTACCCTTAGCAGCAAGTAGAGGCTGCAAAATAGAAGCAGAAATCTGGACTGGTTACCAGACTCTACATTATTTCTAGGGTCAGGTATCCATCTCTGGACAGACTCTACAGCTAGTAATCAAACCCCCTCAGCATAACTCTAACCGAACCTAATAAATAACAAAAGCCTCTCTCCACTGGATACAGCCCAGCAGAATTATTATCGGGTAGAAGAATTCGAAGCACCTTACCCGTGTTGTCGTTGAAGCTAGATCCAGAGTCGTCATATCTAAAAGACTTTCGAAGAAAAGACAATATCGCGAAGCACCAACACAAACAAAAGTTATGACAAACGCCACCGCGCAAAACCTTTACCATCATTGAAAAAATTCATTTCATTGTGGAACGATCCACACAGAGAATTGAAAGATGGTATCGTTGTGTCACCCTCGCGTGAACCTCGTTCATACACTGTTCAAACGGAGAACCACACCCTACGACGGAATCGCAGTCAACTGGTTCCTGTTCGCGTTATGGGAAGAGACTTATTGTGCCTCCCAAGCGTTTCATGTACAATGAATGAGTTGTGTATTTACGTTAATATTGTGTTTTTGGACTTCATCTTACCTTCAAAGGGGAAATGTATACCTTGTGTAAAGTGTTACTATTTTTGACCTCTCTTAACTATAATACTTCATAAAGGGGTATGTAGAGTTAATACGTCACTGCAGTTCTATGCATGAGGGATTTACCCTTGGTATATAAGTTTAAAGTCTCATTCTCCGTCGCTCTCTTTCGTTCTTACAATACAGTCCATCAACTGCATAGCGCGTGTTCGCTATATCGCTACAGCCACCAAATTTATCGGTGGCTGTATCCAAAGGAATAATTGACGAAAACTCTATAAATGTCCATCAGGATAAGAAAACCGCAGCATCTTCCAGTGCACCCCCCTGTAAAGCGAGTTATGAATATTCAGACGCTTCGTGCATATAGCTTTCTGCGGTTATCGTATATAAACTATACATTAAATTGAAGGTATTTATAAGGGCTACAACATATCCAAATGAATAATTGGCGAAAACTTTGCATCTTCCAATGCATCCCTTGATGACGAGGGTTTAACTTTTCACTTCCGTCTTTCGTTTTTTCCGCGTTTTATATTACTAGGTAAAAGAACTTTGGTTAGAACCAAGAATCGTACAGCAGGATTCTTCTTCTTTCCAATGATGCTAAGATTGTGTTTGTAGATTCGAGCTGTACGGAGCATCGTATACTAGCCCAATTTTCTACAAAACCCTGTGGTAGACATGCTTTATGTAAAAAACAAAAACGATAAAAAATTTTTAACTATAGAATTTTGAGTTTCTGCTTGTCAGTCTGTCTTGCTTAAATCTTCCTTTGTTTTGGATTTATATAAACTGTATACATTACACTAACACTAACAAGTGCATGAAAGTTATGCAAATTAGTCCATTTTAAATATTAAATGGCAACACTAAAACCGGAAAAGAAGAAACTGGCGAAAATGATTCCAAAAAACGAAAAAAGAAAAATAAGTTAATTCTAAGCAAAAAAATTAAAAGCATGATTTCTATCAGTCTTATTAGGGAGGTAGAGGCTATATGGCATCGAGCAATTACTAGGAGAGAGTTGTTCATGCGAAACGACAAAATCTTTTTTCTTTTTTTTGAGGCCGATTCTTCTCTTTTTAAACTATACAGCGCCGGTTAGCTCATATGGTACCACTATCAGTAGCACGTCAAACTGTTAGGCGAAAGGTGATGGGTTCAAAACCAAATGCTGGCTATTCGGTTGTGTGATTGGGCTATGCACTAAGTTGACATTGCTTGAAACCAGTGGAATAATGGGACAACACTAAAAGGAGGGAAACTGCTCACACTATTCGTGGGAAAACTAACTCTAACCCCAACCCTAACGCTAATCTCTACCTGACCACAAATTCTGCAAGGATTCGCCATGTATTCACCACAATTCAAACATCTGCGATAAGGTGACGTCATCCACTTGAAAACCGCAGAATCTTCCTGGGAACGCATCAATGTATGACGTTATAGAAGAATGTGCGGTTGGTCAACTGATTATGTCGTATTCGTCACGAGTTACTTGAACTTACCGCACATAAGTGGGAGAAAAGAAACGAGGCTTTGGACGAACTCGAGGCCGTGGGTGGAACCAGAAGCAGAACTAAGAGACAGCGAAGGCCAGAGAGGGGAAAAACGTGTGAGCTCTGCCGCAAAGATAGTAGAAGAGTGCAGCCGGGCGCGACGCCAATTCACTAGTCAAGGGGCTGCATGCCACTGGAAGAGGTCTGGTTACTTAGTGTGCCAAGAGAAAAGTCATATTTTTTTTTGTATTAAAGCCGCGACAAAAGTACATGGGTACACAAAATTTTATGATAATTCAGATTGCTGTACAGATGGTTTCACGTTTTGATTTGAATTTTATAGCATTTTTATAGAATTGTATTGCACTTAATATATATGACCGGTTAGGTAACTTAGATTATTGCCAACTATTTGAAAAAATAGAAAAAAAAATAATAAAAGGTTTTGTTGAGGGTTTTTATGGTAATTTGGTAGTCCGATTAGGGGAAGTCCCGTCGTTCGAATTAGGGTAATTCCCGTAATTTGAATTTTTCACGGATAATTTCTTTGCCCAATTTGTTTGCGTGGTTTTGGATGAATTTTTTAATTTTGGTATTTACTATCCATAACGTTTTTTGGGTAAATTCTTTGCTATTCCAAATATATTCGTTTTTTGCTTCGAGTTGGGTTTTTATCTTTATTATTTCGTTTTTTAATATGGTTGTGATTTTTAATGCTATAATATTATGGGTATTACTATAGTGTATAATCTCTGGGCTAAGCTTTAATTTATCTTTGCATATTTGGGTATATAGTCGTTCCGTAAGTCGTTTTAATTTGTTTATTATTTCGCAATCTATCAGAATATGGTTGATGTTATCTATGGGCAGTTTGCAGAATTTGCAATTTATAATTGTTATTTTCCCGTTTTTATGTATTCTGTTAGTATGGTTTTTTATCCAATCCCCGAAATGTTTGTTTTTCGATTTTATATAACTATTTACCTGTTTAATTATTTGTTCTACCCTGTTTAATTATGTTTCTATCGCGCTATTTATAGTACAGTGTTTTTATTACTTGCATTATCTTATCTAAGTTGTCATTAATACATTGCCGTTTAAGGCTTACGTGGAGACCGATAATTTTTATTTTTTCAGTTATTACATTTTCGTCGATGTTATCTTTCGCGTATTGAATTAGTTCGGGGTCGTTTGAGATTATCTGTTTCGTTGGCGTTAATTTTTTGTCCGGATATTTTTTCATAATCTTTTAGTTCGCTCATTGCTATTTTTAACGAGTCTTTATTTGCTAGGATTAATGTGAGGTCATTTGCGTATTGCTCTAGTTTAATTTCTGTTGGACCAAGTTTTATTCCATTAATTTGCGTATTTTTCATTATTTTTCGTGTTAACGTTTCCACTCCGAGTAGGAAGATCAACATGCTGCAGGAGCAGCCCTGGCGGATACCGCGTTTTATTTTTATCGTTCGTGTGAGGGCGCCGTTTATTTGAATTTGGCTATATATATTGTTATAAAGTATTTCTAACCACATTATTAGTATAATGGGGAGCTTTAGTTTTTTAAATATCGCTTTTATAAATTCATGATTGACTCGATAGAACGCTTTCTCGAAGTCTATTGCTATTATGAATGTTTGTTTTTCGATTTTATTTGAGGATTCTATGATTGACGTTATGTTAAAAAGCGCGTGATCTATGGATCTCCCTTTTAATCCGCATTTTTGGTTATTGGTAATTACGTCATTCATTATTGATTCACACCTTTTCGTTATTATCTTACTTAGTATTTTGTAGTCAGTATTTAGTAGAGATATGGGTCACCAGTGTTTAATATCGTATTTGTCGCCTTTGTTTTTATATATGAGTTTTATGATCGCCGTTCTCATCGTTTGCGTCATTACTTTTTTTAATAGGATATTGTTGTATTGTTATGCCGTCGCTGCCGGGGGGCTATCGTTGTTCATGTTGTTGTTCATTATTTCACGTATCTCGTTTATATTTATTGGTTGCGTTATTTTCTTACGTTCGATTTCATCGATTTCGGGGGGGGGGGCTATATCCTTTAAATATTCATCGTAGTTTATGTTGTTCTCTTCGGTGGACCACAAAGGTTTTCATATAATTGTTGGATTGCGTTAATTGTTTCTTTAGGGGTTTTCGTAATGGTTCCGTTTTGCTGTTTAACGTGGTATATCTTTTAAGCGCGTCTAATTTTTTCATGCTGTCTTCATACCTTTTACGTTCCGCTTGGTTAATGTCTATTGATATGGATTTTATTTCGTTTGTTAACATCGCTTTTCCGTTCTCCCACCAGTTTAATACGTTGTTATATTTATGTTTTTGTTTTTTCCATAGTTTCCACTGTATTATTAATAGTTCTATTACGTCGTCGTATTCTAAAATCGCGTTATTTATTTTGTATATTGGAGTACCCCATTGGTTGCCGCTATTTAAGTTTATTGTTATTATGGGACAGTTATTATGGTCCGAAAACGTATTTATAATATGCTCTATCGATTTGTTTTTGCGTTTACGTACATGCGGTCTATTCTCGATGCCGCAATTTGCCTCTGTCTCGTAAATTCCGCTTTTTCGCCGTGGATTTTCCTAAATGCGTCATATAGGTTATATTCTTTAACGATTTCTTTTAGTGCGTCTCTATCTCGTTTAAGTTCGGGGTTATAATTCTGTTTTACATCGTTTTTTTTCTAGTACCATATTGAAATCGCCCATAAGGAGTCTTAGTACATTGCCGTTTTCACCTAAATTTTGTTTAACCCTTTTTAACGTCGCTTCTCTTTCCACCGTGATCGCGTATTTTGCGCCCGATTTTAGATATACGTTGTAAATTTCGATCGTTTTATCTTTATTGGTAAGTATAAGTTTTTGCGATCTATTTTCTTCTATTATGTTATGGGTAATTGAATAGTCCCTTAGGATCTCATTTTGTATAATTATTGCCGTTCCTTGGCGGAATGCGCGTAAACGGACTCGTGTACCGATTCTTTTCTACCAACGACGTGTTCTTGGTATCGGTCGTCAATTTCTTGAAGGGTCGCGTTCAGAGAATCAGAACGTCTGCCCCTTCTGGGGTTTATCCGAGAGGTTGTCCGAGGACGTGTCTGAATGGTTTAGTGGCACTTTTGTCAATACTTTTTGTTTGACTTTTCGGAAATGTGATTTTCGCTGCCGTTGTTTTTTGGGAGATGTTTGGTCTTTCCCGTCTATGGGCGGGAAGTCCGTTGGGTCGATCGGTATCAAGTCGACTGTCAGGTTTTCAAGTGCGGGTGGGAAGGCAGTGTTATCTTCCATCCTTAGTTCTTTGAGGACTTCAAAGCGATTAGATGTTGTTGTGTTGCTGAATTGTGCCATTATCGCGTTTGGCGGCGACTGTCTTTTAACAGTGCGCCAGGGGTTTCCATTATCGTCGGATTGGTTCATTATCTCGATCTGGTTAGCTGTTGGTTGGTTTGAGGTCATCTTTTGGTTTGAGTATTTTCGTCTGTTTAGGTCGGCGGTGTTAGTGTTTGACGTGAATACCGTTCTTGGGCGTCGTTCGGTGTTGCTTCTGCAGTTGCGGGTTGTGTGCCCGTGTTGCTGGCAATGCTTGCAGAAGCCTTTTTGCGGACACTGCTGCTGCTCGTGTCCTCGCCACTTGCAGTAGCGGCAAAGTGGGAGGTTTGCTTCCCCTGGCTTTGTCACCGTGATCCGGCGCTGGGCGATTTTAATCAATGGAGGGATGTTTTGCACTTTAACTCCTTCGATTGATACATTGACCCAACCGTTTTTCTATTTTGGGAAAGTTGCGGTGGGTCCCGTACTGCACTATTTTTGGTTCACCCCATTGGAATATTCTTATAATCTCAATCAATTCGCTTTCTGGAACGTCACAGGGTACTGGGTGCAATGATACAATGTCCAATTTATTTTTGGGAAGCATCGCATGTATCCGCATTGTTGAGCCATCTTCTGTTGTGAAGCTAATTTCGTTGGTTTGGAAATAATTGACAATCGCCTCCAAATTGGGTATTTCATTATCTTCATTTTGTCAACTTCAATCTCCTGGAAAGCTACTCATTTTTGGTTTGTGTTTTTGTGTGTATAATTGTGTTATTATGGTAATAATTATTTTATGTTATTGCAGGTTGTTATTACTATGTGTCCAAGTAAACCCACTAAGTATACCCCTCAACAAGGTAGGTTATAATGCAGAAAACAGAGAATATATCAGCAAAAACTGAGAAAAAATTGGAGTATTTCCAATTCTCAAAATAAATTTCACTAAAAACAGTGTTGCCCTTTTCGCAAAAAGCGAAAAAAAAGCTAGTGGGGACGAAAAAAAGCAAGTGAAAAAAAATAAAAAAAAGCGGAAACACTGGAAAAATTGAAAAAAAGGGGCAAAAAAGGTTATACACTAGATGGCGCAAAAAATAGACTTATTACTAATGCACTATAGCTACTACACAGTTAAACACACGGGGTCAGTCAAAGAGGAAAAAAATAGTTGGCAGTTCTCTAAGTTACCTGGTGTTGAAGGCTTGCTTGCGATGAGTAAATCCAATATGATAACAGTAATTAACAACAATATTTCCTAGCTGCGAAAGGTATTTGGCAGAGAAACTTGCCTTGACCTAGGGCATAAAGGTACGAGATCTTAGCTTAAAAGAGCCGAGAAGCGATAGACTTGACCGCTATATCCCCGATCCATGATAGCTCGGGGCGCTGGAGTAATGAGCCTCCTATGGGCTAAATTCCCTGTCCCGGAGTTACCGTGGACCCACCCATACTACTGTAATGTGAATGTAACCTTTTAAAGATGTTGAGTGTCTTATACGAACGTGTCAACTTTACTGACAAACATGGATTGTTACTAACAAACACGTCGTAAGTAACGGGCCGCCTATGGCCTAAATTCCTGGTCCCTGGGTTACCATGGACCCACCCATACTAATGTAATGTAATGTAACATTTTAGAGATGTTGAGTGTCTTATACGAACGTGATTACTTTACTAACAAACATGGATATAAAGTTGGGGATAGTTTACTCAGAAACTCATTAGTTTCTGCAGTAACATAGAATAACATAGCAGTAACATAGAACTTTGTATAGGAAATTCCATGTGTGATTAGGTAACACAGGATATATACCGTACATTCTTTTTTTTAATGATTTACATGCGATTATACTTATTTTATTATTGGGTATTTCATAGACTTAAATAAGTTAAATTTTTATAGTTTTTTAAAAGGAAGGTCTTATTTTAATCAACACAAAGCGTTTTATACTTTTTTTAATAATAATATCATTTTTAATGATAATTATGGGTCCCATTTGGAAAAATGGGACTCATATTGTTTTTGTCCGTTTTTTTTTTTCTTTTTTTTTTTTTTCTTTTTTTTTCGTCAAACGCTTGACAGGCATGGCTTGTGGCAACGACATCTACCAGAAGGGTAATGGAATCGCAATAAAACTTTGTCGTGTGTTAGATCACATGGTCCTAGATGTGCACGGATCAAAATTTTGCGGAATATACTGAGGGGAATTCCCCTGGGAGGTAAAAAACCAAAACGGTATCTTTTTTTAAAAAAATAGCGTTTTTGGGCAGAGCGCTTAAACGGCTACTCCAATTTTATTTAAATTTGGTAAACTGTAAGTGCATTAGCCATTGATATAACACTTAAAAGAATTTAAAAAATTACATAGGGAAATACCCTAAAAATAAGATTTTGTTTTCAAATCATGATTGTGACAGGCATGGGTTGTGGCACCGACATCTACCAGAAGGAGTAATGGAATTACAATGAAACTTTGTCATTTGTTAGAAAACATGGTCTAGATATGCAGAAACCAAAATTTTGGGTAATATGCCCAGGGGATTTCCCCTGGGAGGTAAAAAAACAAATCGGAATTGTTTTAAATTAGGTTTTTGCGGCATATCGCTTATACGGCCAAAATATTAGTTCCCTATCCGCCTTATTGAGCAAAAAGAAAAAGGGAACATAGGGAAATACCCTAAAAATTATGATTTGTTTTAAACCATGATTGTAACAGGCATGCTATATCGCTTCGAAATCTCCAACAAGGAGTCGCCAAAGCGGATTAAAACTGATTGTTAGATTATCTAACAAACATCTAACTTAGATAACATAACTTAGATATGTTAAGCAGAAATTTATGTACTAAACCCATGGGAATTCTCCGAAATAATGAAAAACTCAATCGGGCTGTTTCGGAAATTTACCTTCCGTTTACCAAAGTGCTTGACAAGAGGCTTAAATTTAAAACATTTGTGGTAAAATGTTCGTAAATCGAACACGCTTTTTCTTTTTTTTAACTACACATGGAAAAGAAGTTTGGTTTAATAACTATGGGACCCATGCGTTTATGCTTGCAGAAACAAAACTATGACAGTCCGGTTAAAAATTTCAGAAATATTACATAACATGGATCTGACGTGCACATATCTGACAATAACATATATTGTGTAATGAACATTAATAACAAGATCGGGACCCATGCGTTTATGCTTGCAGAAACAAACTACTAACCCGGTGTATAAAATACAAATTGTGGTTAGGGACCCTGCTCGCATATATATATCATACAAAATGTGTTTTACAAAATAATAGTGGTTTTAAAACACGTGGTTGACACTCTCTAGTTTAATATATTTTTTTTACACCAAGTTTTTTTTGCAAGTTATGTAATGGGATAACAAATATTTTGAGATTTATACATACTTGGTTATTAAGCACAAAAAGCCGAAAACAATATAGAATAGGATAATTATGTTTATCTCCGTGAATGGGAAAACCAAGGGGGTTTACACACGGCACCAGTTTCGTAGCTGCAACCTTTCGGCTAAAAGGCGCCGCACTAAACAACCAGACTACCCGGTCGGATGAATTTTAATATAAAGATATTAGTGATAACGCTAATAAAGCTATAAAACCTAGGCATATTTTTACATTTTTAACAAAGCGAGAATTCCCCATTGAGTTTTTTAAACATAAAGAGTGAGGCAAGCTTTTGGCATTTCGGTTAGAATTCAAGAAAACTTTAACCTGGTTGGATAATTGAATAACCCATTCATGCCAATTACCTGGAGACTGGACATGCCTGTCACCAACGTTACACAAAAGTTGTTTCAAATTAATTCAAGGGCAAACAATAACAGCTCAAAGAAAATCATGTTTAAAAACCGCTTAAAATGAAAACAGTTTAAGTTGAATGTGACGTATCGGTTGGAAGTTTAAATTATCTCCTGTCGCATTTTTCACACATTATTTGGTCCTTTCGCAGTGCGATAAATCGCGCTTTAAATAAACTTAAACGCTAACCGTCTTATGGTTTATATATAAAAATATTAAAAGCAGCTCATACAGTTTTAAAAATTTTAAAAAGTGATTTAATTCAAGTCCACCTGCTTAGAGTTATATGTAATATTATTTCTAATTTCAGTCAGTGTTTTACTGTAGTACTTTGGTAAGACAATAATATTTACATAATATTGGCAAAATATTAATGATTAGCTACCATAGAAGCCACAATTACCAGGTTTGTCTTTCGTATTAAAAAATAGGTAACATAAGACCGGTTTTACTTTTATTAAAAAAAAACAATGACCTAAAAAAACGTTGTATATTCTACACGCTGTTTACAGTTTGAAGCCGATACTAATGGACACGCAAGTTATTTTTAAAACTTCTTAACCATTCCCCATAAAAGTATGTAAACTTCTGTAAAAAAAATTTAAATCTAACTTGATTATCCTAACCCCTTATTTAATTTATCAGTTTAATTATTTGCGATCATAAACCACAACTCACCAAGTGGGTTAACATCAACTGGGGGAGGTCCCTGATATTGGTTGATGACAAGGTCACCCTGCACATTATACTGTCTTGCACCGATCGGTTGTCCCTGCTCATCTACGTTGGTGGAGTTGGATGATGAAGGTTGGTTGCTCTTTGGAAGATTGTGGTTACCGATACTAGTGGTGCAAACAAAATATTAAATTGTATGTATGGCAATTTCTATTAACATTTAGTAAAAAGGTATGTTGCATCCAAAGTTTATCCGTTAATGTATATTATAATATGTATAGCGGTTGTTCTACGCCGAAAAAGACACCGCCAGCTTATACGTGCTTTATAGTTGTTTTATTGGTTGTTCCCCTCGTATTATGGGTTTTTAACTAATTATTCTCCGCTTGTAAAGAGTATTTCACAGAACAATTGAACCGTTCTTACTGGCGGCATTGTAATTGCCCCAGAACACTTTTCTAGCAAAGTAAAAGTTTTCCATATAGCCGATAGTAGTTGATAAGAATAATAACGAAACTAACCATCAAACTAAAACTATAACTGAATGACGTGTTGTTTAACCTTATGCTGAAACACGACTTAAAAACTGAAAACATGACGACCCTCAGCCTGTGGAAATAGTTGAACACATACGCCTTACGACGTCTATCAAACGTCAATCAGCTTATTGAACCATTCCAGCATACTTTTGTATAGCTATGGTCATGGCGCCGCATGTAATATGCAATTTCTAAATGTCTTATCGCCTCTCAGTCAATGTGTCGGATGTTCCGAATATATTTTGTGTGACAAACAGGCTTTTACAAACACCGCACAGTAATGACGAAACACGGCTTATGTTTTGCATATTGAAATTTTTCTTTTGTTTGTTGGTGAAAATACTTTCGAGTGAGTTTATTTTCGTTATCTAATTCGAGTCGAAAAACCTATATGACAGGTCGCTTGTTATTTTGTTTCTTCGTTTGATTGGTAGCCGACATTGCGCCTTCGTCGCACAGCGAGGACATCGCTTTGTTTTTATTCCTCGTTTTGACAAGAGCCACCTGACGCTCCGAATTTGACTTAGCCTAAATTACTGGCGCATAGATATAAATAGATAGAATATTCATCTTTATCCCCGTGAATGGGAAAACCAAGGGGGTTAACACACGGGGAGTCAGATCACCTCCCGCCCATCGTAGGGTTACCGGAGCTATTTCAGTGTGTTGTATATGATAGACACGTTCCTTCAATTTGGCAGAACCCATTAATCCGCTGGGGTCGGGCAATGTCCGTAAAGTACCTTGCCCAAGAACAAAACCGACTATCTAGCGACAAGTTTTGCATCTATAACCTTTCTATTGAAAGGCGACGCACTTAACCAGTAGACCAACGGGCCGGACCTAGCATTTATGAAAAGGGCTTATGTTATGCAAGCCGTGGCGTTGGTACCTTGATATGAGACGACACTTTTACTATAATTTGCACGAAACCGTTATTGTATAGCCCTGTATTTGTTCGCCCAACCATGTGTAGCAAATATAGTTTGCAGGATCAAAAACTTAGCTCGATTAAAAAAATATTTCGGGCTTCGCTAATATGCGGGACAGCGGTACTGGATGAATGTGGTGGGACAACACACAATAGCCAGAGAGTAGCATATAGCCATGTGTCTACATAGCTATAGGCGGCATCGGATCTTAGAACTTGGTCCCGGTCAGTCAGACCAATTTTGAATAACCTGTCCCCAAAATTCTACACCAGGTTATAAATATTCGGACAAAACAAATTAATTTAAACACATTACCAGATGCCGTGATATCAATATCGACTTTGTTTCCACAAGTAATCCATGATATCAGGGTTAAAATGTGAAAATAATAAGTTTTAAACCAGCACTAATAATACATGTTACACATTGTGATATAACAATACATGTATAATGTTGCATGCCAATAGTCATTCATTATGATTACGCAACAATGCACATTATTATTGGACAAATGACTTTGAAAGTTAATAAATCACGTTTAATTCGGGTTGAATTCATGTTTAAACACTTTTATCCTAACGGATCTTATTACTTACATGGCATATTGCATGTGTTATATTAAGATGTGTATTTTCCCACATGTTCCAACCAATATTAGTGTTTCGGCAGCGCCGGGCCTAATTATGGGTCCCATTTAAAAAATTGGGACACATATTGTTTTGTCCGTCAAACGCTTGACAGTCATGGCATATCGCCCCGACTTCTAACAGAACGAAAAACGGAATCGCAATTAGACTTCGACCATAGGTTAGATAACATGGTCTAGATGAAAAGAAACCAAAATTTTGGGAGATAAAACCAGGGGAATTCCCCTGGGACGTTAAAAACCAAAACGGTATTTTTTTCTAAAAAAATCGCTTTTTTGGGCATAGCGCTTAAACGACAGCACCAATTTGAATCAGATTTGGTGTAATGTAAGTGCATTAGTAACTGATTTAATACTAAAAAGAAATAAAAAAAATTACCTAGGGAAATACCCTAAACAATAGGATTTTGTTCTCAAATCATGATTGTGACAAGCACGCCATGTCGCCCCGACATCTACCAGAAGGAAAAATGGAATCGCAATGAAACTTTGGTATTTGTTAGACAACATGGTCTAGATATACAAAAACTAAAATTTCGGGTGATAAATCTAGGGGAATTCCCCTGGGTCGTTGCAAAACAAAAACGGTATTTTTTTCTAAAAAAATGATTTTTTTTTCGGCATAGCGCTTGAACGGCTGTTACAATTAAAATCAGATTTTCTAAAATGTAAATGCATTAGTCACTGATTTATCACTTAGAAAAAATAAAAAATTAATCTACAGGGAAATACCCTAAAAACAGGATTTTGTTCTCAAATCATGATTGTCACAAGCATGCCATGTCGCCCCGACATCTACCAAAAGTAGTAATGAAATCGCAATAAAAATTTGACATTTGTAAGAGAAACATGGTCTAGATATGCTTAAATCAAAATTTTGGGTAATGAGTCTAGGGGAATTCCCCTGAGACGTTAAAATCCAAAAGGTTTTTTTCAATAAATTAGCTTTTGGGGGCATATAGCGCTTAAACGGCTGCTCTAACTATATTCAGATTTGGTGAAATGTTAGACCATTAGACAGTATGTGCCAATTAAAAGAAGAAAAAAACATTTACTTAGGGTAATTACGTTAAAAACGAAGTTATGTGTCGAATTAAGATTGTGACAGGCATGCCATATCGCACTGACATCTCCAACAAGGAGTCTACAAAACAGATTAAAACTTTAAGAATTGTTACATAACATGACCCACATATGTAAAAACAGAAACTTATCTACTAAACCTAGAAATTCCCTGATACCATGAAAAACTAAATCGGGCTGTTTTGGCAATTTAGCTTCATTTCACTTCGGCGCTTGAAACGACGGTTTAATTTAAAACCTTTGTGGTGAAAATGTTTGTAAATTTAAGACGTTTATTCTTTTTTTAACTACACATGGAAAATAAATTTGGTTTGATAACTATGGGACCTATGCGTTTATGCTTGCAGAAACAAACTATATATTCAGTGTATAAAATACAAGTTGTGGTTACAAGGAACCCTGTAGCATAAATATATGGCTTACTACATGTGTTTTACAAATAGTGGTGATTAAACAGGTGGTTGACACTCTCTAGTCTTTTCGGACTTTCGGCAGAATTCCGCCTTACACGCCACTCTGATTTTGTCGTGTATTTCAATAACTTAGAATGAGTACAAAGTAGTGAAGTGGCGGCGTGGCGACGGCGATGAATCGGTAACTGAAACTTGTGCCTGAAATAACTTATAGAATTGCAATACAACGCCAGGTTCCGTTCACTACAGAACTACAACATATATGCACTTGTAACGTTTTTCATGCAAAGGCAAGGTCACTTATCGCATGCATCCCATACCCAATCATGCGGTTCAACTGGTGATGCGTGCAATGACGTAAAATATAAACTGGGGACAGAACAATTAGTAGTGGCAGAATGCTGACTAAGTGCGATGTAAGTAGGAAAAGGTGGAAATATTTATTTTCCAAACTCACTCGAATAATGATTTATCGCTGACCTTATAACAGTCTGCCTCTCATCACGTGACCATTGTGGAAAGTTTCAACCCAACAAATGTCGGCTGCAACCAGTTTCGCTGACTGGCTTCATAATATATACCCCAAAGATTATTAATGATCACAGTAAATTAAGAAAATCAAAAGTTAATAGTGTACAAGCGAATGTTTATTATATTTACTCGGCCGCGTTTTAATGTCTAAAACAAGATCAAAAATACCACGATTCGGGGCTTGCTGTATATTTCTAAATCCTCGTTGTGCTAGATATGCATTAACATATTCCACGCGTTCGTTATTTGGTAAGAAGAATGCAGAACAACCGTAGTTACATAAATGACGAAAACCAATGACTCTTACTAGAAAAAAGAGCTAAACATGAACCACATGATGGTAATTCAGTCTCTTTTATACAAGGAATACGAAATCGCATTCATTATGTCAATTGTTTATACAAAAGCATTATTCGAGTATACATTTAGTAAGATAGATGCACTAACACGAGAGTGTAACAACTACGTCACAATACGTTTACGATAATCATTGTTTACACGTAATATCTATTCTCAGGTTAAACAACGCAATGTTTAACTTCACTGTCTTAAAGCGGAGAAAAACATGAGATGAACAGGGAATCAATGTCTTTGCTTTGGAGTTCGGACGTTACACAGGTTAAACGCGCTCAGAATTGATACCTCGCAGTTATAACTCAAACTGTGTACATTGTATGTGTGTATGTTACAATGTGTTATCCCGTGCCTTTACAATGTGCGTTGATTGCCACGTGATAGCCACGTGACCAACGTTAATGATAATTACCGGTCGCTGTTGATCCTTCCCGCTCAAAACCGTTAGACGTTACCGCCTATTTCTGATATATTACCGTTAGAATGCAATGATTTGAGTCAGTTGTGTTGAATGGGTTTTATACTGCTTACTGCCAATACAAGCATATTATACACAACTTTGGGAGCTCACCACAGGTTATCGAGAACCCCATCTAATGTGTAACATTGACGCATTCACAAATAAATTACATAGATTATATGTTAAAGCGGCATATTCTATGCTTCAGATAAATATTAGTATGGTTGGCTGCGTTCTTGTGTACATGAGTATGGTTTGCATAATAAATGATTAATTACATAGATTATATGTTAAAGCGGCATATTCTATGCTTCAGATAAATAATAGTATGGTTGGCTGCGTTCTTGTGTACATGAGTATGGTTTGCATAATAAATGATTTTGTGTGCACAATATCATTTCTATCCTAATAAAAGCCGCCCGTTTACGAAAGTTACAAAGTCAGTTTCGACGACAATCAGTTTAAAGTAAAGAACCAAACTTGACAAAAGCATATTTATAAGTAACCGCAATTTTAATGTACAGACAAAGAAAATAATGTACTGATTAACCAACAAGAAAAATTCTTCACGAACATTGAATATCAAGTTCGGATAGGTAACTAACTAGAAGAAACATTACCAGAACTCTAACATAACTGGGTGCAGAATTATACACCGTAAAGTCATATTGCGTTTTTTAATATGGGTAATTGTCACGTGGTGGACACTTGTTAATATTATTTGGTTTTCTTATCATTTCTTGCGTAAAAAGTTGCAAATTTACCAAGGGGAAGTTGTAAAGTCAGTTTTGACTACAATCAGTTTAAAGTACAGAACCAAACTTGACTTTAACATGATATTAATATTGTACTCTTCTAATGCACGAATAGCAAGCTATAAACGTCTACCTACATAAAACAAGGATAACGCGACCTACAGGTTTTTGTTTTTTTAACCGAGCCAAGTTTCGAACCCATGATGGGATCGTTATTCGGAAAGTTTTTGTATTTTAGTCGCTATATGTATCGGTCGCGTTAACCATTTGGCCACACGACCGTATCCGCGAACTACAGGTGACGGTACGATAAGCGCACGCAGCGCAGATCCTCAAGCGATGGTTGGAATTGCTAGCATACGACCGGAAGGTGGCGCAACAGCGCTAGTGCCCATATAACGGCAAAATGGTATATTTTTTTTTGTACGGTCGTGTGGCCAAATGGTTAACGTGACCGATACATATACCTACTCTTATACAAAAAACGGTCCTTGTGAAGAGCCATCATGAGTTCGAAACTTGGCTCAGTGAAAAAAAAAGGTATATTTTTTACTTTTTACATCTGTGTAACCTTTGTCGAATAAATTCGGCCGATCGGCTGCTGCCACTAATCCACACATTGTTCGTTGTAACTCTGTGTTATCGTGTTGATTCACTGTGGGCCTTTGTCTAATGTAAAAACGTATTTTTAAAATTGTACGGTGTTGCCGAAACATCTTACACCGCTTTGTGTTACCGAAACATCTTACACCGCTTATACGAGGTACAAAGGGAGCCAGAACCCAATCTGTTCTGCATGCAGTAACATAGCGTGCAGTCAGTCATATTGCATTTAAGAAATTTTAATTGTTATCACGTGTTAAACATTGTGTAATTTTGTTTTTTTTAACACAGTTTTTTTTTTATTGTTAAATATATGCCTGTTTAAGTACAAAACTAGAATGAATTTAGCATATTAATAACTCGTTCGATGCACGTTTTTAAGCTGCATGCGTCCCTATAAAACTATATTACATACAACAATATAGGGTGAGTTAACAGGATAAAGCGACGTACAGGCGATGGTACGGTAAGCGCACGCAGCTCAGATCTTGAAGCGAGTGGTGAATCAGCTATCGCATGTCCGAAAGGTGGCGTAACGGAGCATTTCAAGTGATTTTAAGTTAACTGACGCAGTACGGTCGTCTGGCCAAATGGTAAGCGTGATCTAAACATATATCATATACGAAACGTCTTTAAAGACGAGCAGATTATGGATTGGAAGCTTACCCGATTAGAAAAGGTAACTGACGCTGTTAAAGGTGATTTCCCTCATACATTCGACGTCATACGTTGATTCGCGTGCTTCGCATTCCATGTATGAACGAGATATATTTGTACAAATACAGTCTTATTGGCTAGTATACGCATAGGTTCTTAACTCAGATAGGTTAAAATGAAATCAAACCAGAATCCCTGAACAGCTAAACACGTATGTGGCAATATGCACGACTGATTTATACACATAGCGCCATTAAATTTATTTTATTTAATAACTAAGGTTCAAGTCGAATAAGAAAGGATATTCATGTTTAACCCATCGAATGGAAACGCGTAATGTGCGATCACCTTATGTTTACTATAGGGCTACCGAACCTACAAAAGTGTGTTGTGTATTATGGAGACGTTCCTTTAATTTATAGAACCGGTCATTCGACTAGGAAAATGCGATAACCGCTAAGTATCTTGGTCTGGGAAACAATCGACCAGTTCAATCGACCAGTTAGCACCTACCAAACTTGCAATCCTTTTGCTGAAAAGCGAAAAAACATTATTGGTCTGGATATTATATGTCAGGTAGATGGCGCAAAAAAGCAGATAACGCAGTTACCCGGACAGGTAATTTAAGTTGAAATTGTTGTGTAACCAAATGGTTAGCACGACCATCACGAATTTCATACAAACACTAACTTAGTGGCAAGCTTACCATGGTAATACATAAACAATAGTTTTCGATGTGCACATATTTGACGTCGAAAATAAAGACAATTTACATTAAATTGGATGTGTTGCCGTATGTTGAATAATATATGTTAAACATAAATAAGCCAAGATACCATGTAAAAGCCACGAAAAGATTATTCCTAGACACAGTTATAACGCGCTTTTTTGTTAGACTAAAATTGAGTTTTCGATTGAGAATTTGATAACAAACAAATAATGAAATTGTATCGTAAAGTCATATTGCTTGGAAGTTATAAAGTCATTTTCACTAAAAACGTATAGAAAACTTAACTTGATATTAGTATTTTAATAAGTAGGTTACTCTTTCAATATATGAATTAGAACCTATTGCCGTCTCCATAAGACCAGTTTACATACAAAAACATAGGGTGGTTTAAAAGGATAACGGGACCTAGAAGCGTTGGAGCGATAAGCGCACGCAGCGCAAATCCTATAGCGAGGGTTAGACTGGTTATTATCCGCCCGATAGCGCAAAGCAACCCAGGAAAGGAGATTTTGACAAAGTTAATTGACGGCATTTTTTTCGCTAAGACGATCTTTGTGACACGTATTATTTACATCAAGCAAGCAGGCAAGGTTTTGAAAAATGTAATTGTTTGCTCGCAGCCTTTTCTGGCTCATGGAATCGAATACCAAACGACCCGGAAATGATATTCGCGGATTACCAAGAAATTCTGGTTAAACAACACGGAAGAACGACACAGGCGATCTACAAGTACTGATGCAAAGAAATTTTTTAAAGATTCATACAAACAACAACTGCGGTGGACAAGAGAATTAAACGGCCAGGTTATATCAAGCGAAGATTGGAACGATATCTACACAAGGAACTTGATTTTGCGCGTTTTGCAACCACAAACTGAAAACCCCATAACATGGATTTTGCGATTGTGCTCGAGTGCAAACGTTCTGGCAAAATGTAAACTCCTAGATTTGCGCAAAATTTCGAGTGCCTTTTATTATTAAAAATGCCGCTAAACTGTTCGAGATTTCCCTGGAAATGAAAAATTGATGAATTTGGTATTGTTATGTGCTCGTTTTATAAGTTATAGATCACGTCTACAAAGCGAAAACCCTAACATTAATATGGTACTTAAATACTTTGAAAATATTAAAGTGATAGAAAAACACTTTGCATATGATAATAAAACAAAATAAATAACAAAAGAAGTTGTGCGCAATTAAAGCTGATTTTTGTTTATAAATTTGACGAAATATTTTGATTCGTGCGCTTCGGATTCCCGTCTAAGAACGAGAACTCTTATGGTCAGGTAAACATGGTTCGTATGTTAGTCTGAATAACGAATAGACCAACAAAGACTTGTACAACAATCTTTATTTTAAGGGGAAATTCCCCGAGATTGTTTTATGTCTTGGCAGGAGCGAGGAATAGATTGGATACCATATGTCCGGAAACTAGCTGAACCTACATTGCTCCTAGTTGTTAAACCATCTGTGACTTTATGGAAAACCATATTAAACATTAATTGGTTATAATTCGAAGGATGGCGGCCGTTTCTGTTATTAATGATGATATTCATGTTTATTTAAAAAAATCTAGATTTACAATATTTTACTTTCAGCCCAAACCATGTACATAGCACGACACTAAGGGACTTGGTAAAATATTAACTTAATCAAATAAATCAAATAATTACTTGGCCCGCCAGTCTAAGAATGAAATAATTTGGGCCCCTGGTTAAAACAAATGTGCCCAGCCCTGGTGCATGTGTATGATACTCTGTAGTTTCAATTCAAACATTTTAACCCATGTATATTCAACATATGTTGGGACTTATAATATTAAACATTTCAAGCAAATAAATCAACCAACTTACCGCGTCTTGTTCCTCCGGCTCCATTTAAGCTTCTCGTACTTTGTGCTTGAAGCCTCCGCAGGAATCACCTTTCTCTACGCGTCGTCTTCCTCGTTTCCACGAATTCGTCGATTAAGTAGATTTCTGTATAGAATGGTAAGGAATAAGTTCGCGCTGACAAATAAAAATTACTTCTTTTACATCAATAATAATGTTTTGTATTATCGAGGTAATTATTCGTATACATACATACAGCGAGCACAACCTTTCACTTTTCACCGGGAAATCCAGCAAAAATCCGCACTCGTTCCCCGAAGTCTCTATCAGCGCTTCTCTTGTTCAATTAGTAGTTTCTACATTGTAGTTTGTGGTTAAAGTCATTATCATCATAGTAGATGGAGTTAAAGTCAATATCATCCTGATAGCTTGGGGTTTAAGTCACCATTATTAAGGTAGCATGGGGTTAAAGTCATTATCATTTTACTAGTTTGGGGTTAAAATCATTACCATCGTACTAGATTGGAGTTAAAGTCACCATTTAAAGGTAGCTTGGGGTTAAAGGCCTTATCACCATGGTAGCTTGGGGTTAAAGTCACCATTATTAAGGTAGCTTGGGGTTAAAGTCATTATCGCCATGGTAGCTTTTTGAAGCACGTGTGAATCACCATTATTAAAGAAATCCTTTTTAGTGTACGCTTTTGGTCTGCATACAGAAACGTTAGGTTTCCCTGGCTTCTTTATCACCCTGGGTATATTTTATGCAAAATAAATCACGTTAACCGCTAGTTATATTCAAGCAGAAACTAATGGGCAGAATAAGCATACTCGATCATAAATACAATTTTATTACGCGCATCAATGAGGTGGAAACACAAAAATAAGGCAAATAAATATATTTAATTCTAATTATAAAAAAAAGAGAGCGGTTTTCAACCCGAATCAGTAAAACACAACTTAAATTTAAATTACCCAGTGTACCTTGGGAAATCCCAAAAATATCTTATAAACAACCAAGCATATATACCATCAAATAACGAATATAAATGAGGTGGACAGACGACTTGAACTAACACGAAATTGAACTACAACATATGGAAAGAAAAAATT
>CH002933.1:154357-169159 GCA_000149265.1 Ciona savignyi | reverse complement strand
TGGTGTTCGTAGTGTGTGTGCTGAGCACAGTGGAATGGTGGGTGGTTGATGGTTCATTACTATGGTGTTCGTAGTGTGTGTGCTGAGCACAGTGGAATGGTGGGTGGTTGATGGTTCATTACTATGGTGTTCGTAGTGCGTGTGCTGAGCACAGTGGAATGGTGGGTGGTTGATGGTTCATTACTATGGTGTTTGTAGTGCGTGTGCTGAGCATAGTGGAATGGTGGGTGGTTGATGGTTCATTACTATGGTGTTCGTAGTGCGTGTGCTGAGCATAGTGGAATGGTGGGTGGTTGATGGTTCATTACTATGGTGTTCGTAGTGCGTGTGCTGAGCACAGTGGAATGGTGGGTGGTTGATGGTTCATTACTATGGTGTTCGTAGTGCGTATGCTGAGCACAGTGGAATGGTGGGTGGTTGATGGTTCATTACTATGGTGTTCGTAGTGCGTGTGCTGAGCACAGTGGAATGATGGGTGGTTGATGGTTCATTACTATGGTGTTTGTAGTGTGCTGAGCACAGTGGAATGGTGGGTGGTTGATGGTTCATTACTATGGTGTTCGTAGTGCGTGTGCTGAGCACAGTGGAATGGTGGGTGGTTGATGGTTCATTACTATGGTGTTCGTAGTGTGTGTGCTGAGCACAGTGGAATGGTGGGTGGTTGATGGTTCATTACTATGGTGTTCGTAGTATGTGTGCTGAGCATAGTGGAATGGTGGGTGGTTGATGGTTCATTACTATGGTGTTCGTAGTGTGTGTGCTGAGCACAGTGGAATGATGGGTGGTTGATGGTTCATTACTATGGTGTTCGTAGTGCGTGTGCTGAGCACAGTGGAATGGTGGGTGGTTGGTGGTTCATTACTATGGTGTTCGTAGTGTGCTGAGCATAGTGGAATGGTGGGTGGTTGATGGTTCATTACTATGGTGTTCGTAGTGTGTGTGCTGAGCATAGTGGAATGGTGGGTGGTTGATGGTTCATTACTATGGTGTTCGTAGTGCGTGTGCTGAGCACAGTGGAATGGTGGGTGGTTGATGGTTCATTACTATGGTGTTCGTAGTGTGCTGAGCATAGTGGAATGGTGGGTGGTTGATGGTTCATTACTATGGTGTTCGTAGTGTGTGTGCTGAGCACAGTGGAATGGTGGGTGGTTGATGGTTCATTACTATGGTGTTCGTAGTGCGTGTGCTGAGCACAGTGGAATGGTGGGTGGTTGATGGTTCATTACTATGGTGTTCGTAGTGCGTGTGCTGAGCACAGTGGACATCGAACACACAACCTTACCTTCCAACTACTTCCAGGGTGAGATATCATACAAGGTGGCCACCTCATTGCTACGTTACACTGCGTTCATACCAGCTGACAAGGCCTTCTATGAAGCTGGTTTGTACTGCAAAGCGAACGAACAACTTAACATGGCATTCGTATTCTGGAACAGGTGATAATTCTGTGGGATTTTAATGTGCATGGGACAACGTTTATTAAACACAGGCACTCATAGGATTACCTGTGTCCGCCGTCGGTTATCTGGTGTTTTAGGTTTGTGTTAGTGTCCGTAGTCGAGTTGCTGGAGCTATTACAGTGTGTGGATGGTTGGTTCATTTATATCCTCGTGGGTGGAAAGCCAGGCTTTATCCACGGGTATCATAAGACACCTCATGCCCACAGTAGAGTTGCTGGAGCTATTACAATGTGTAGTTGGTTGGTTTATTTATATCCTCATGGGTGGAAAGTCTGGCTTAATTAATGCAGAACATTAGACACAGTAAATTTGTGGGTGGGAAGCCAATCTTAGCTGATAGCTATAAGACTCATTTACCTTACCAGCTTACAACACCATTACAGTGTTTGGGCAATCATTCTAAATGATCAATATTTTCCAAACCCCCAAACATTTCAACGCAGATACCTGGACTTGTCGGAAGCTATAGAGGAGGGTTCACTTGACATGATTGACAACTCCGACTTCCAAGACACCGACATCCCGTTCGAAGTACCACTTCCTGAGAAGCAACATTTGGACGTAGGTTTTTGTGCTTATACTCCATTGTGTGATTAGTTTAGTTTAGTTTATTTTTTGCTTCCACGATGAAAACACGAAGCGGGACTATCGGTAAAAATTTGGAAAACGGGAAAAAACGGCAAAACGACAGTCGTTAGAACACGTCTAAAAAAAAGAATAGACTATTAAAATTCTGTATAATTTGACGTGGCCGCTAAACCCAATTAAAAAAAAAATAATAATTAATTAATTAATTGTTTATAAAATAAAAATTGCACTAACATTTGGCATCATGTACAGGTAGGATAGGAGTTTATATTTACTGTTACAGAGTTCAGGCTACACATGCAATTTACCGGAGCTATTGCAGTGTGATGTGTATGATTCAAAACTTCCTTCAATTTTGTAAAACCTAAAATTCTGATGGCTTAAGGCAATGTCCGTTAAGTGCTTTGCTCAAGGACACAATTGACTAACTATCATCAAAGTTTGTGCTTTAATGCCCAGTAAAAAATGAACAGTTGGCGTCAAGTAAAGCTCGGGCTTTTATTTTATTTCTTCATGGTCTTTTGCTCGAATGGTTAATGCAACCAATACATGTAACGAAATGCACACAATAATTGGTCATCAAGGCATCATGGGTTCGAAATTAAGCCGGTAAAAAAATAAAACGTGGGCACGAGGTAATCTTGGAATGAATTCCCCATTGCATTTCCTATTTACGGGAATAGACATGAATCTCCTCTCCTATAATAAGCTATCATAACAAATAGTTTGGAGCAAATGTGTAATTAAACCATCATAGGATAGGATATTCATGTTTTTTCCTGAGAAGGGGAAACCAGGGGGTTAACACACGGCAATCGTCAGATTATTTCACGCCCATCGTCGGGTTACCGGAGCTATTGCAGTGCGTTGTATATGATTCCAACGTTCGTTTAATTTGGTAGAACCCATTAATTCACTAGTTTCAGGCAATGTCTGTTAAGTGCCTGCCCAAGGACACAACCGACTATATAGCGACCAGTTCAGAACCTGCAACCTTTCGGTTGAAAGGCGATGCACTAAACCACTATACAAATCTGTCGGATAAATAAAATAACATTACAACTGATTTAGTGTAACCATCATCTTTAAACCCACAGGACCACTGACGCACTCCCGAGCTTGTTTTTCCCATGTTCTTTCCATTACCAAGTACTAACCGGTTAACCTTTTTTTTTTCTTTGATCGGTTAACCGTTATAGAAATCTAGGTTCGTGCATAGCCCTAGCGGTCGGACAAACCATCTTTATATCCCCAGGATGGCGATAGAGAGAACGTACGAGAATGGGTGTTGGCAGTGTCGATGGACAACAAAGTGGAGCAGGAACTTCCTATGGACGAGAGGGAAACCTTCGAAGGGAATCTGCTCGCACATAATACTGGGTTGCGTGCTGTGCCGTGTATTGTCACAGGTGGATGGGGGGTTTGCATAGCTTGTGGGGTTGGAAGGGGTGGTCTGGGGGCTGGTAGAATTGTGTGGCTGTTATCATGTGTGCTTTTTTTAACTGTTGTCCTGCGGTACAATGATTTCCCTATTTTCCTTAAGCGCTTTATGTCAAGAAGACATGCATATAATGTTTAAACAATATTGTATGTCAAGTTTATCAAGAAGACATACAATAATGTTTATCGCCTTGAATGGGATAATGTTGCCACGCTTATCACGTTGTCAGATTACCCCATTAACCACCGATGGGTTGCCAGGGTTTCGAACCTACAACCTTTCGAACCCTTTTGTATCATCGAACCCTACTTACGCACTACGTCACCAGGCTACCCTGTGTTACGTAACAAAGTGGACTTTAAGCTGGAAGGTCGTGCAGCGAACCGTGACGACTGGCAGAAGATCGGAATGATGGCGAAAATGACGTCATCATGGGCTCTCCAGGACGTACTGAGATTCATCAACCAATTTACGGGAGGCCCGCTTTCCGCCGGAGCTGCGTTCCGTTGATTTAGTCTACTTGTTGTACATGTGATATATAAAATTTATGTTTAGTTTTCTCCGTTGTCAGTTTTCCGAACGGTTACCCTGTTGGATTAGAGCGTTTAGTTTTAGTCGAAGGATTGCAGGTACGAAATAGGTCGCTAGCTAATCAGTTGAGTTTTGGGCAAAGCATTTAACGGACATTGCCTGAACCAAGTGGATTAATGGGTTCTACTAAATTAAAGGAACGTGTGAATCATACACAGCGCACTGCAAAAGCTTCGGTAATTCGACGTTGGTTTCGAGATAATCAGATTATTATTAGTATGGGGGTTTCCCTTGCGTGATCGCAAGGTTTTTTGTTTTGTTTTTTTACCGAGCCAAGTTTCGAACCCTTTATGGGCTCGTCACAAGGACCGTTATTTTGTGTAAGAGTCGGTATATGTATCGCGTTAACCATTTGGCCACACGACCGTACATGATCGCAAGGTAAGGTAATCTGTGGGTAACCACGGTGACAGCGCCATCTATATTTGCACATAGAGGATAAAACTTGGTATTCCTTTACAGAGATACATTTAATTGGCTTCAAAAATATTTTTAAACGTGCCAAGTTTCGAAACCATGATGGGCCAATCATTTTTTGGAAGTTAGAAATCGGTATACATATTTGTCGGTTTAACCATTCTGACACACAGTCCTATTGTTTTTATTTTTCTAATCAGCCAAGTTTCGAACCCATGATGTAAGGCTATATTTTTTTATCTTCCGAGGCGAATAGTTTGGTGGGTTAATCCGTTGCGTTTCTGCCGAACGGTTGCATTGTTGAATGTAGTCACTAGCTATTCGGTTATGCCAGAGCACATATTAAAAACGCTTTAACTATATACAAAAGAACGAACGAATCCAAAAGAACGCTTTAACTATATACAACCAATGGAATAGCTTCGGGATCCGACAGTGGGTGAAAAGTTATCTTGTTTTGCCCGTGTGGTAACGTCTCTTGAGTCAAGTTTTAAACCCATGATGGGTTCGTTACTCGGACCGTTTTTGTATTGTAGTCGGTATATGTATCTGTCGTGTGGCCAAATGGTAAGCGCGACGGTACAAGCCGTCTCTTAATTTCAATTTACTACAATTTTTATCTACCGTACTGATATCTATCCTTCAAATGAGCGATAAATTAACGATCCGCTGTCTAGGTAGTACGCTTGCCAACAAAAGACTGTGGGTAGCAATATTCAATTTGTATTGTGCAAATCAATGCGGGTGCAAATATTGCTGCTTGGTGGTGCGGTTTCACCATTTACCCATATGAAGGTGGAAAAGATCTTGCTTTGGTGTCAAAACATCATCCTCGGCTTCCATCAACGGCAAGTTGAGCCAAATCTTCTACGGTTGGCATACCTTTATTCTTGGCGTCTGTGATAAAGATATTTTTTTTAAATGAAATCAATCAAGTGGAAAAGGATCCAACAAGAAAGACATTTCGTCCGGATCTATATTATATGTAATGGCAAGAGAAGTAGACCATAATATACTTGAAGTAGATTTCATTGCACATAGGTTGGCATCGCAGCCACTTCACTTACTCCAAAAAGGAAAAAGCGCAGAAACTTCTTCACTGGCGAGACAGAAAACAACAAGAAGAACGATGAGTAGTTTGCGATCCATCTTTGAGATAATTATCAGAGACTGTACATCCAAGAAGAACTCCATTCAATATATACCTTCGCTTTTCCTGTCAACCGCCTGAAAGCGCTTTGATATCTTCCGTTCAATATAATCCTGATATCTAGTTGGCACTTTGTTGTGGAGAAAGAATATGCTACAGAGTAAACAATCTATGGGAAGTCTGTCCCAGGAGTTGGAAGGAAAATCATTAAGCGAATTAATGATTTCCATAACTTCCCCTTCTCGAAAGATGAGTCCCCGAAAACTTCCATTTTTTCTGCTAACAAACCGTCCATCGATGGAGAAGGATGGAAGTCTGTTGCTTATTTCAAACCGTTTGACGAGCTGTAAGTATATAATGTCACTCTTTGGTAGCATAGATAGGGCATTTTTATGGGGACTTATCTTTCGAGAAGGGGAAGTTATGGAAATCATTAATGCGCCTAATAATTTTTCCTTCCAGCTCCTGGGACAGACTTCCCATAGATTGTTTACTCTGTAGCATATTCTTTCTCCACAATAAAGTGCCAATTAGATATCAGGATTATATTGAACGGAAGATATCAAAGCTCTTTCAGGCGGTTTACAGTTTTAATCAGCCCAGTTTCGACCCATGATGAGTTGATTGCTAAGACCGTATTTTTGTGTCGTAGTCGGTATATGTATCGGTCGCATTAACCTTTCAGCCACACGAACGTAATTCTATTTACAAAAATATCCGTATATTTTCCGAAATAGACAATTGACCATCAGCCCGCGACCGGTTTATATTAGAAATCTTCAGGCTGGCAACACGCTATAGACAACAATTGTTAAAACTCTTGGCGTCATTTGTTTTACATTAATATTGCTTTATAATTAACATATGTGACTCAGAATGCCCTGCATGTGTATGCAGACTATGCTATGGGGACGTGAAAAATAACCAGAGATACCAAACACTAGTGGCGCTAGTGTGCAAGTCAAATGATAATGTGAGGAAGGTATTCACTGCAATGATACTGGATGTGATACTGGATGTTAGGCTATATTTTTCCATAAGTTTAAATATTTGTATTCCGTGGCGAATAGTTTGGTGGGTTAGTCCGTCCTGTTTCTGCCAAACGGTTGCATGATCGAATGTGGTCGCTAGCTATTTGGTTATGACACATATCGAAAATGAAAAAGAATGCTTTAACTATGTACAACCAATGCAATAGCTTCGGAATCCGACAGTGGGCGCAAAGTTATCTTGTGTTGCCCATGTGGTAACGCCCCTTGCGTTTTCCCATGTAGGCCTACAGAGATAAAAATGCCCTATCTATGCTACCAAAGAGTGACATTATTTACTTACAGCTCGTCAAATGGTTTGAAATAAGCAACAGACTTCCATCCTTCTCCATCGATGGACGGTTTGTTAGCAGAAAAAAATGGAAATTTTCGGGGACTCATCTTTCGAGAAGGGGAAGTTATGGAAATCATTAATGCGCCTAATGATTTTCCTTCCAGCTCCTGGGACAGACTTCCCATAGATTGTTTACTCTGTAGCCTATTCTTTCTTCACAATAAAGTGCCAATTAGATATCAGGATTATATTGAACGGAAGATATCAAAGCGCTTTCAGGCGGTTGACAGCCACACGAGCGTACTATTTTCAATCATTTATTTAACCGAGCAAAGTTTCGAACCCATGATGGGCTCGTTACTCGGACCGTTTTTGTATTGCAGTCGTTATATGTATCGGTCGTGTGGCCAAATGGTTAGCGTGACCGTACAAGCGCTCTCTTAATTTCAATGTACTGCAATTTTTACCTACAGTACTGATATCTATCCTTCAAATGATAAATTAACGATCCGCTGTCTAGGTAGTATGCTTGCCAACAAAAGACTGTGGGTAGCAATATTTAATTTGTATTGCGCAAATTAATGCGGGTGTACATATTGCTGCTTGGTGGTGCGGTTTCACCAGCGACCCATATGAAGGTGGAGAAAATCTTGCTTTGGTGTCAAAACATCATCCTCGGCTTCCATCAATGGTGCAAGTTGAGCCAAATCTTCTACGGTTGGCATACCTTTATTCTTGGCGTCTGTAATGAAGATTTTTAAAACAATCAAATCAATTAGGTTGAAAAGGATCCAACAAGAAAGACATTTCGTCAGGATCTATATTAAATGTAGTGGCGAAAGAAGTAGACCATAATATACTTGATGTAGATTTCATTGCACATAGGTTGGCATCGCAGCCACTTTACTTACTCCAAAAAGGAAAAATCGCAGAAACTTCTTCACTGGCGAGGCAGAAAACAACAAGAAGAACGATGAGTAGTTTGCGATCCATCTTTGAGATAATTATCAGAGACTGTACACCAAACAAGAACTCCATTCAATATATACCTTCGCTTTTCCTGTCAACCGCCTGAAAGCGCTTTGATATCTTCCGTTCAATATATTCCTGATATCTAATTGGCGACTAAATTGCATGGAGAACAGAATATGCTACAGAGTAAACAATCTATGGGAAGTCTGTCCCAGGATCTGGAAGGAAAATTATTAGGCGCATTAATGATTTCCATAACTTCCCCTTCTCTAAAGATGAGTCCCCGAAAATTTCCATTTTTTTCTGCTAACAAACCGTCCATGGATGGAGAAGGATGGAAGTCTGTTGCTTATTTCAAACCATTCGACGAGCTGTAAGTATATAATGTCACTCTTTGGTGGCATAGATACGGCATTTTTATATATGTGGGCCTGTATACATGGGGAAAACGTAAGGGGCGTTACCACATGGGCAAAACAAGATAACTTTGCACCCACTGTCAGATTCCGAAGCTATTGCATTGCTTGTACATAGTTAAAGCGTTCTTTTGGATATTCGATATGTGCTTTGGCATAACCGAATAGCTAGCGACCACATTCGATCCTGCAAACTTTCGGCAGAAACACGAAGGACTAACCCACCAAACTATTCTCCTAGGAATACAATTATTTAAACGTATCGAAAAGTATAGCCTAACATCCAGTCTCACATCCAGTATCATTGCAGTGAATACCTTCCTCGCATTGTTATTTGACTTGCACATTAGCGCCACTAGTGTTAGGAATCTCTCGTTCTTTTTCACGTCCCCATAGCATAGTCTACATACACATTCAGGCAATTCTGAGTCACATATGTTAATTGTAAAGCCATGTTAATGTAAAACAAATGACGCCAAGAGTTTTAACAATTGTTGTCTATAGCGCGTTGCCAGCCTGAAGATTTCCAATTTAATACCGGTCGCGAGCTAGTCAATTGTCTATTTCAGAGGATGTACGGATATTATTGAAAATAGTAATATGTTCGTGTGGCTGAAAGGTTAATGCGACTGATACATATACCGACTACGACACAAAAATACGGTCTTAGCAATCAACCTCATCATGGGTCGAAACTGGGCTGATTAAAACTGTCAACCGCCTGAAAGCGCTTTGATATCTTCCGTTCAATATAATCCTGATATCTAATTGGCACTTTATTGTGAAGAAAGAATATGCTACAGAGTAAACAATCTATGGGAAGTCTGTCCCAGGAGCTGGAAGGAAAATTATTAAGCGCATTAATGATTTCCATAACTTCCCCTTCTCGAAAGATGAGTCCCCGAAAATTTCCATTTTTTTCTGCTAACAAACCGATCCATCGATGGAGAAGGGTGGAATCTGTTGTTTATTTTAAACCGTTTGACGAGCTGTAAGTAAATAATGTCACTCTTTGGTAGCATAAATAGGAGATTTGTTCATGGGGACTTATCCTTTTCGAAAGGGGAAGTTATGGAAATGCATTAATGCGCTTAATGATTTTTCCTTCCAGCTCCTGAGACAGACTTCCCATAGATTGTTTACTCTGTAGCATATTCTTTCTTCACAATAAAGTGCCAATTAGATATCAGGATTATATTGAACGGAAGATATCAAAGCGCTTTCAGGCGGTTGACAGTTTTAATCAGCCCAGTTTCGAACCCATGATGAGGTTGTTTCTAAGACCGTATTTTTGTGCAAAAGTCGGTAATGTATCGCTTGTGTTATTCATTAAGCCACACGAACGTAATACTATTTTCAATAATATCCGAAAATCCTCTGAAATGGACAATTGACCAGCTCGCGACCGGTATTAAATTGGAAATCTTCAGGCTGGCAACACGCTATAGACAACAATTGTTGAAACTCTTGGCGTCATTTGTTTTACATTCACATTGCTTTACAATTAACATATGTGACCCAGAATGTCCTGCATGTGTGTGCAGGCTATGCTATGGTGACGTAAAAACAACGCGAGATACCTAACACTAGTGGCGCTAGTGTGCAAGTCAAATGATAATGTGAGGAAGGTATTCACTGTAATGATACTGGATGTGATACCGGATGTTAGGCTATACTTTTCGATAAGTTTAAATAATTGTATTCCGTGGCGAATAGTTTGGTGGGTTAGTCCGCCGTGTTTCTGTCGAACGGTTACAGGATCGAATGTGGTCGCTAGCTATTCGGTTATGCCAAAGCACATATCGAATATTTAAAACAACGCTTTAACTATATACAAGCAATGCAATAGCTACGGGATCCGACAGTAGGTGAAAAGTTATATTGTTTTGCCCGCGTGGTAACGCCCCTTGAGACAAGTTTTAAACCCATGATGGGTTCGTTACTCGGACCGTTTTTGTATTGTAGTCGGTATATGTATCTGTCGTGTGGCCAAATGGTTAGCGCGACCGTACAAGCCGTCTCTTAATTTCAATTTACTGCAATTTTTATCTACCGCACTGATATCTATCCTTCAAATGAGCGATAAATTAACGATCCGCTGTCTAAGTAGTACGCTTGCCAACAAAAGACTGTGGGTAGCAATATTTAATTTGTATTGCGCAAATCAATGCGGGGTGTACATATTGCTGCTTGGTGGTGCGGTTTTACCAGCGACCCATATGAAGGTGGAAAAGATCTTGCTTTGGTGTCAAAACATCATCCTCGGCTTCCATCAATGGTGCAAGTTGAGCCAAATCTTCTACGGTTGGCATACCTTTATTCTTGGCGTCTGTAATGAAGATTTTTAAAACAATCAAATCAATCAGGTTGAAAAGGATCCAACAAGAAAGACATTTCGTCAGGATCTATATTAAATGTAGTGGCCAGAAAATTAGACCATAATATACTTGATGTAGATTTCATTGCACATAAGTTGGCATCGCAGCCACTTCACTTACTCCAAAAAGGAAAAAGCGCAGAAACTTCTTCACTGGCGAGGCAGAAAACAACAAGAAGAACAATGAGTAGTTTGCGATCCATCTTTGAGATAATTATCAGAGACTGTACACCAAACAAGAATTCCATTCAATATATACCTTCGCTTTTCCTGTCAACCGCCTGAAAGCGCTTTGATATCTTCCGTTCAATATATTCCTGATATCTAATTGTCACTTCATTGTGGAGAAAGAATATGCTATACAGAGTAAACAATCTATGGGAAGTCTGTCCCAGGAGCTGGAAGGAAAATCATTAGGCGCATTAATGATTTCCATAACTTCCCCTTCTCTAAAGATGAGTCCCCGAAAACTTCCATTTTTTTCTGCTAACAAACCGTCCATCGATGGAGAAGGATGGAAGTCTGTTGTTTATTTCAAACCATTTGACGAGCTGTAAGTAAATAATGTCACTCTTTGGCGGCATAGATAGGGCATTTTTATATCTGTAGGCCTACATGGGAAAACGCAAGGGGCGTTACCACACGGGCAAAACATGATAATTTTGCACCCACTGTCAGATTCCGAAGCTATTGCATTGATTGTATATAGTTAAAGCGTTCTTTTACATAGTCGATATGTGTCTTGGCATAACCGAATAGCTAGCGACCACATTCGATCCTGCAACCGTTCGGCAGAAACACGACGGACTAACCCACCAAACCATTTGCCACGGAATACAATTATTTAAACTTATCGAAAAGTATAGCCTAACATCCAGTATCACATCCAGTATCATTGCAGTGAATACCTTCCTCACATTATCATTTGAATTGCACACTAGCGCCATTAGTGTTAGGTATCTCTCGTTTTTTTACGTCCCCATAGCATAGTCTACATACACATGCAGGGAATTCTGGGTCTCAGATGTTTATTGTAAAGCCATGTTAATGTAAAACCAATGACGCCAAGAGTTTCAACAATTGTTGTCTATAGCGCGTTGCCAGCCTGAAGATTTCTAATTTAAACCGGTCGCGAGCTGGTCAATCGTCTATTTCGGAAAATATACGGATATTATTGAAAATAGTATTACGTTCGTGTGGCTGAAAGGTTAATGCGACCGATACATATACCGACTACTACACAAAAATACGGTCTTAGCAATAACCTCATCATGGGTCGAAACTGGGCTGATTAAAACTGTCAACCGCCTGAAAGCGCTTTGATATCTTCCGTTCAATATATTCCTGATATCTAATTGGCACTTTATTGTGAAGAAAGAATATGCTACAGAGTAAACAATCTATGGGAAGTCTGTCCCAGGAGCTGGAAGGAAAAATCATTAAGCGCATTAATGATTTCCGTAACTTCCCCTTCTCGAAAGATGAGTCCCCGAAAATTTCCATTTTTTTCTGCTAACAAACCGTCCATCGATGGAAAAGGATGGGAATCTGTTGCTTATTTCAAACCGTTCGACGAGCTGTAAGTACATAATGTCACTCTTTGGTAGCATAGATAGGGCATTTTTATATATGTGGGCCTGTATACATGGGAAAACGCAAGGGGCGTTACCACACGGGCAAAACAAGATAACTGTGAACCCACTGTCGAATCCCTAAGCTATTGCATTGGTTGTATATAGTTAAAGCGTTCTTTTACATAGTCGATATGTGTCTTGGCATAACCGAATAGCTAGCGACCACATTCGATCCTGCAACCGTTCGGCAGAAACACGACGGATTAACCCACCAAACTATTCGCCACGGAATACAATTATTTAAACTTATCGAAAAGTATAGCCTAACATCCAGTATCACATCCAGTATCATTGCAGTGAAGACCTTTCTCGCATTATCATTTGACTTGCACACTAGCGCCATTAGTGTTAGGTGTCTCTCGTTATTTTTTACGTCCCCATAGCATAGTCTACATACACATGCAGGCAATTCTGGGTAACAGATGTTAATTGTAAAGCAATATTAATGTAAAACAAATGACGCCAAGAGTTTTAACAATTGTTGCCTATAGCGCGTTGCCAGCCTGAAGATTTCCAATTTAAACCGGTCGCGAGCTGGTCAATTGTCTATTTCAGAGGATGTACGGATATTATTGAAAATAGAAGTACGTTCGTGTGGCTTAAATAATAACACAAGCAATACATTACCGACTTTTGCACAAAAATACGGTCTTAGCAATAAACTCATCATGGGTCGAAACTGGGCTGATTAAAACTGTCAACCGCCTGAAAGCGCTTTGATATCTTCCGTTCAATATAATCCTGATATCTAGTTGGCACTTTATTGTGAAGAAAGACATATGCTACAGAGTAAACAATCTACTGGGAAGTCTGTCCCAGGAGTTGGAGGAAAATCATTAAGGGCAACTTACATGATTTCCATAACTTCCCCTCCTCCAAAAAAGAATCCCCCAAAATTTTCATTTTTTTCTGCTAACAAACCGTCCATCGATGGAAAAGGATGGGAATCTGGTTTTTTATTTCAAACCATTTGACGAGCTGTAAGTATATAATGTCACTCTTTGGTAGCATAGATAGGGCATTTTTATGGTGGTGGGCCTATATACATGTGAAAACGTAAGGGGTGTTACCACATGGGCAAAACAAGATAACTTTGCACCCACTGTCGGATTCCGAAGCTATTGCATTGCTTGTACATAGTTAAAGCGTTCTTTTGGATATTTGATATGTGCTTTGGCATATACGAATAGCTAGCGACCACATTCGATCCTGCAAACTTTCGGCAGAAACACGACGGACTAACCCACCAAACTATTCTCTTAGGAATACAATTATTTAAACTTATCGAAAAGTATAGCCTAACATCCAGTATCACATCCAGTATCATTGCAGTGAATACCTTCCTTGCATTATCAATTTACCTGCACACTAGCGCCACTAGTGTTAGGTATCTCGCGTTATTTTTTAAGTCCCCGTAGCATAGTTTACACAAACATGCAGGACATTCTGGGTCACATATGTTAATTGTAAAGCAATGTTAATGTAATACAAATGACGCCAAGAGTTTTAACAATTGTTGTCTATAGCGCGTTGCCAGCTTGAAGATTTCCAATTTAATACCGGTCGCGAGCTAGTCAATTGTCTATTTCAGAGGATGTACGGATATTATTGAAAATAGTAGTACGTTCATGTGGCTTAATGAATAACACAAGCAATACATTACCGACTTTTGCACAAAAATACGGTCTTAGCAATCAACTCATCATGGGTCGAAACTGGGCTGATTAAAACTGTCAACCGCCAGAAAAGCGCTTTAATATCTTCCGTTCAATATAATCCTGATATCTAATTGGCACTTTATTGTGAAGAAAGAATATGCTACAGAGTAAACAATCTATGGGAAGTCGGTCCCAGGAGCTGGAAGGAAAAATCATTAGGCGCATTAATGATTTCCATAACTTCCCCTTCTCGAAAGATGAGTCCCCGAAAATTTCCATTTTTTTCTGCTAACAAACCGTCCATCGATGGAAAAGGATGGAAGTCTGTTGCTTATTTCAAACCATTCGACGAGCTGTAAGTATATAATGTCACTCTTTGGTGGCATAGATAGGGCATTTTTTTTATATGTGGGCCTATATTTATGGGAAAACGCAAGGGGCGTTACCACACGGGCAAAACATGATAATTTTGCACCCACCGTCGGATTCCGAAGCTATTGCATTGGTTGTATATAGTTAAAGCGTTCTTTTGGATATTCGATATGTGGTTTGGCATAACCGAATAGCTAGCGACCCCATTCGATCCTGCAACCGTTCGGCAGAAACACGACGGATTAACCCGCCAAACTATTCGCCATGGAATACAATTATTTAAACTTATCGAAAAGTATAGCCTAACATCCAGTACCACTTCCAATATCATTACAGTGAATACCTTCCTCACATTATCATTTGACTTGCACACTAGCGCCACTAGTGTTAGGTATCGAATTCC
>CH002933.1:138414-154257 GCA_000149265.1 Ciona savignyi | reverse complement strand
TTTTATTTCAACCATTTGACGAGCTGTAAGTATATAATGTCACTCTTTGGTAGCATAGATAGGGCATTTTTATGGGGACTCATCTTTCGAGCAGGGGAAGTTATGGAAATCATTAATGCGCTTAATAATTTTCCTTCCAGCTCCTGGGACAGACTTCCCATAGATTGTTTACTCTGTAGCATATTCTTTCTTCACAATAAAGTGCCAACTAGATATCAGGAATATATTGAACGGAAGATATCAAAGCGCTCTTAGGCGGTTAACGGATTTAATCAGCCCAGTTTCGAACCCATGGTGAGATTGTTTCTAAGACCGTATTTTTGTGCAAAAGTCGGTAATGTATTGCTTGTGTTATTCATTAAGCCACATGAACGTAATACTATTTTCAATAATATCCGAAAATCCTCTGAAATGGACAATTGACCAGCTCGCGACCGGTATTAAATTGGAAATCTTCAGGCTGGCAACACGCTATAGACAACAATTGTTAAAACTCTTGGCGTCATTTGTTTTACATTCACATTGCTTTACAATTAACATCTGAGACCCAGAATTGCCTGCATGTCTGTGCAGACTCTGCTATGGGGACGTGAAAACAACGCGAGATACCTAACACTAGTGGCGCTTGTGTGCAAGTCAAATAATAATGTGAGGAAGGTATTCACTGCAGTACGGTCGTGTGGCCAAATGGTTAACGCGACCGATACATATACCTACTCTTATACAAAAAAAACGGTCCTTGTGACGAGCCCATCATGGGTTCGAAACTTGGCTCGATAAAAAAAAAAAAAAAAAAAAAAAAAAAAAAAAAGGTATTCACTGCAATGATACTGGATGTGATACCGGATGTTAGGCTATACTTTTCGATAAGTTTAAATAATTGTATTCCGTGGCGAATAGTTTGGTGGGTTAGTCCGTCGTGTTTCTGCCGAACGGTTGCAGGATCGAATGTGGTCGCTAGCTATTCGGTTATGCCAAAGCACATTTCGAATATTTAAAACAACGCTTTAACTATATACAATCAATGCAATAGCTTCAAAGTTTTCTTGTTTTGCCCGTGTGGTAACGCCCCTTGAGCCAAGTTTTATACCCATGTTGGGTTCTTTACTCGGACCGTTTTTGTATTGTGGTCGGTATATGTATCTGTCGTGTGTCCAAATGGTTAGCGCGACCGTACAAGCCGTCTTCTAATTTTAATTTAGTGCAATTTTTATCTAGAGTACTGATATCTAATCTTCAAATGAGCGATAACTTAACGATCCGCTGTCTAAGTAGTACGCTTGCCAACAAAAGACTGTGGGTAGCAATATTTAATTTGTATTGCGCAAATCAATATGCGGGTGCAAATATAGCTGCTTGGTGGTGCGGTTTCACCAGCGACCCATATGAAGGTGGAGAAGATCTTGCTTTGGTGTCAAAACATCATCCTCGGCTTCCATCAATGGTGCAAGTTGAGCCAAATCTTCTACGGTTGGCATACCTTTATTCTTGGCGTCTGTAATGAAGATTTTTAAAACAATCAAATCAATCAGGTTGAAAAGGATCCAACAAGAAAGACATTTCGTCAGGATCTATATTATATGTAGTGGCCAGAGAAGTAGACCATAATATACTTGAAGTAGATTTCATTTCACATAGGTTGGCATCGCAGCCACTTCACTTACTCCAAAAAGGAAAAATCGCAGAAACTTCTTCACTGGCGAGGCAGAAAACAACAAGAAGAACGATGAGTAGTTTGCGATCCATCTTTAAGATAATTATCAGAGACTGTACACCAAACAAGAATTCCATTCAATATATACCTTCGCGTTTCCTGTCAACCGCCTGAAAGCGCTTTGATATCTTCCGTTCCATTTAATCCCGATATCTAATTGTCACTTCATTGTGGAGAAAGAATATGCTACAGAGTAAACAATCTATGGGAAGTCTGTCCCAGGAGCTGGAAGGAAAATTATTAAGCGCATTAATGATTTCCATAACTTCCCCTTCTCGAAAGATGAGTCCCCGAAAAATTTCCATTTTTTCTGCTAACAAACCGTCCATCGATGGAGAAGGATGGGAATCTGTTGTTTATTTCAAACCGTTTGACGAGCTGTAAGTACATAATGTCACTCTTTTGTAGCATAGATAGGGCATTTTTATATATGTGGGCCTATATACATGTGAAAACGTAAGGGGTGTTACCACATGGGCAAAACAAGATAACTTTGCACCCACTGTCGGATTCCGAAGCTATTGCATTGCTTGTACATAGTTAAAGCGTTCTTTTGGATATTCGATATGTGCTTTGGCATAACCGAATAGCTAGCGACCACATTCGATCCTGCAACCGTTCGGCAGAAACACGACGGACTAACCCACCAAACTATTCGCCACGGAATACAATTATTTAAACTTATCGAAAAGTATAGCCTAACATCCAGTATCACATCCAGTATCATTGCAGTGAATACCTTCCTCGCATTATCATTTGACTTGCACACTAGCGCCACTAGTGTTAGGTATCTCTGGTTATTTTTTACGTCCCCATAGCATAGTCTACATACACATGCAGGAAATTCTGGGTCACAGATGTTAATTGTAAAGCAATGTTAATGTAAAACAGATGACGCCAAGAGTTTTAACAATTGTTGCCTATAGCGCGTTGCCAGCCTAAAGATTTCTAATTTAAACCGGTCGCGAGCTGGTCAATTGTCTATTTCGGAAAATATACGGATATTATTAAAAATAGTATTTCGTTCGTGTGGCTGAAAGGTTAATGCGACCGATACATATACCGACTACAACACAAAAATACGGTCTTAGCAATAAACTCATCATGGGTCAAAACTGGGCTGATTAAAACTGTCAACCGCCAGAAAGCGCTTTAATATCTTCCGTTCAATATAATCCTGATATCTAATTGGCACTTTATTGTGAAGAAAGAATATGCTACAGAGTAAACAATCTATGGGAAGTCGGTCCCAGGAGCTGAAAGGAAAATTATTAGGCGCATTAATGATTTCCATAACTTCCCCTTCTCGAAAGATGAGTCCCCGAAAACTTCCATTTTTTTCTGCTAACAAACCGTCCATCGATGGAGAAGGATGGAAGTCTGTTGTTTATTGCAAACCGTTTGACGAGCTGTAAGTAAATATTGTCACTCTTTGGTGGTATAGATAGGGCATTTTTATATATGTGGGCCTGTATACATGGGAAAACGAAATGGGCGTTACCACACGGGCAACACAAGATAACTTTGTACCCACTGTCAGATTCCGAAGCTATTGCATTGCTTGTACATAGTTAAAGCGTTCTTTTGGATATTTGATATGTGCTTTGGCATATACGAATAGCTAGCGACCACATTCGATCCTGCAAACTTTCGGCAGAAACACGACGGACTAACCCACCAAACTATTCTCCTAGGAATACAATTATTTAAACTTATCGAAAAGTATAGCCTAACATCCAGTATCACATCCAGTATCATTGCAGTGAATACCTTCCTTGCATTATCAATTTACCTGCACACTAGCGCCACTAGTGTTAGGTATCTCGCGTTATTTTTTAAGTCCCCGTAGCATAGTTTACACAAACATGCAGGACATTCTGGGTCACATATGTTAATTGTAAAGCAATGTTAATGTAATACAAATGACGCCAAGAGTTTTAACAATTGTTGTCTATAGCGCGTTGCCAGCTTGAAGATTTCCAATTTAATACCGGTCGCGGAGCTAGTCAATTGTCTATTTCAGGAGGATGTACGGGGATATTATTGAAAATAGTAGTACGTTCATGTGGCTTAATGAATAACACAAGCAATACATTACCGACTTTTGCACAAAAATACGGTCTTAGCAATCAACTCATCATGGGTCGAAACTGGGCTGATTAAAACTGTCAACCGCCAGAAAGCGCTTTAATATCTTCCGTTCAATATAATCCTGATATCTAATTGGCACTTTATTGTGAAGAAAGAATATGCTACAGAGTAAACAATCTATGGGAAGTCGGTCCCAGGAGCTGGAAGGAAAAATCATTAGGCGCATTAATGATTTCCATAACTTCCCCTTCTCGAAAGATGGAAGTCCCCGAAAATTTCCATTTTTTTCTGCTAACAAACCGTCCATCGATGGAAAAGGATGGAAGTCTGTTGCTTATTTCAAACCATTCGACGAGCTGTAAGTATATAATGTCACTCTTTGGTGGCATAGATAGGGCATTTTTTTTATATGTGGGCCTATATTTATGGGAAAACGCAAGGGGCGTTACCACACGGGCAAAACATGATAATTTTGCACCCACCGTCGGATTCCGAAGCTATTGCATTGGTTGTATATAGTTAAAGCGTTCTTTTGGATATTCGATATGTGGTTTGGCATAACCGAATAGCTAGCGACCCCATTCGATCCTGCAACCGTTCGGCAGAAACACGACGGATTAACCCGCCAAACTATTCGCCATGGAATACAATTATTTAAACTTATCGAAAAGTATAGCCTAACATCCAGTACCACTTCCAATATCATTACAGTGAATACCTTCCTCACATTATCATTTGACTTGCACACTAGCGCCACTAGTGTTAGGTATCTCTCGTTACATTTCACTTCCCCACAGCAGAGAAGGGGAAGTTATGGAAACCATTAATGCGCTTAATAATTTTCCTTCTAGCTCCTGGGACCGACTTCCCATAGATTGTTTACTCTGTAGCATATTCTTTCTTCACAATAAAGTGCCAATTAGATATCAGGATTATATTGAACGGAAGATATCAAAGCGCTTTCAGGCGGTTGACAGGAAAAGCAAAGGTATATATTGAATGGAGTTCTTGTTTGGTGTACAGTCTCTGATAATTATCTCAAAGATGAATCGCAAACTACTCATCGTTCTTCTTGTTGTTTTCTGCCTCGCCAGTGAAGAAGTTTCTGCGATAGTCCCGGGTTTTCCTTGGAGTAAGTGAAGTGGCTGCGATGCCAACCTATGTGCAATGAAATCTACATCAAGTATATTATGGTCTACTTCTCTCGCCATTACATATAATATAGATCCTGACGAAATGTCTTTCTTGTTGGATCCTTTTCCACTTGATTGATTTGATTGTTTTAAAAATCTTCATTACAGACGCCAAGAATAAAGGTATGCCAACCGTAGAAGATTTGGCTCAACTTGCACCATTGATGGAAGCCGAGGATGATGTTTTGACACCAAAGCAAGATCTTTTCCACCTTCATATGGGTCGCTGGTGAAACCGTCTCAACAAGCAGCAATATGTACACCCGCATTGATTTGCGCAATACAAATTAAATATTGCTACCCACAGTCTTTTGTTGGCAAGCATACTACCTAGACAGCGGATCGTTAATTTATCGCTTATTTGAAGGATAGATATCCGTACGGTAGATAAAAATCTCAGTAAATTTAAACTAAGAGAGCGCTTGTACGGTCGCGCTAACCATTTGGCCACACGACAGATACATATACCGACTACAATACAAAAACGGTCCGAGTAACGATCCCATGATGGGTTCGAAACTTGGCTCGGTTACCAAAAGTAATCACTGCGCAGTATTGCGGCCAAATGGTTAGCGGGACCGATACATATACCGACTTCCATACAAAAACGGCCTAGTGCCGAGCCCATCATTGGTTCTAAACTTGGCTTGGTTAAAAAAAGAGATACTGCTTATGCATGTTTGTGTGTTGGAATGATTGACGCGACCGTGAAAAATGTATTTTGCTTAGTTTAAGAACTAAACACCTCTGTACGCCTATTACTGTCCTTTTGTATGGATCAATCGTTACAGTTATAAAAATGCGAATGGGGTTTTCGTATTTTTTAGTTTAGATTTCTCATGATTATAACGGTGCGTGAAATAACAACAGTCGCTATTGCGCTTGTGATCATCCAAATACCTCGTCGGGACGTTGCATTTTTACCTGTCCCATTTGAATTATGTGGGATCTGGGCACCGCCCATATTGAAAAGTGTTCAGTGTGGGTATCGATCACACAACCATTCGACCCCACCGCATTACATTGACAATTACCATTTACCAAACTCGCAACCATCCTAGTCTAAAGGCGTTGAGAATTCCTTACAATTATACTTGCTTGTCCCTTGGGCTTTATCGCTTTGAAGCTCTGATATGCGTAATCGTATCCTGGGAATGGCAATTAACAAGCGGTATATCAAGTAATAAACACACTATGATAGCTCATAGACAACTTGACCGCGAGAATACCCCGTGAAAGAACGCCCCCTGCGTTTTCACATCCCCGGGATAGAAAGAAACGGAGTTTTCTATTGTTAGACAAATGGAACTCAACGGGTCATTCACGCACGTTTTGTTTATTTTTACTTCAACTCCCGCATTCCCACCAAAGTGTGATATTTATTATGTCACAATGGTGGCATTCTTACGTCTCTACTAATTCAGGCGTGAAGTGTTGGGAGAAAAGCTTGACGTAAACACACGTCACGATCCAATACGTCACGGCGAGCTGGCCGCATAGCTAGCTATTTAGTTAGTGCGCCTTCGTTCGGCCGAAAGGTGGCAGTTTCGAAACTGGTCGACAGTTGCTTGATTGTGTCTATTGGTAAAGACTTAGCGGATAACACATAAACCTAGTGTATAAACAGGCACTACTTAAAACTACAGGAACGTCTTAATCATACACAACACACTGCGATAGCTCCGATAACCCGACAGTGGGCGCGAGATGATCTGAATATTGTGTGATAGATCTTTTACGTTTAAATTAATAAGGAATAAATACAAGTTTTCATTGGCAATTGTTAAATCACCTTTTACCCACCGCCCGCCATCAGCCAACGCCCATAAAGTACTTGCCCTGGGTCACAACCGACCACCAAGTGACTGTTCCCATTAACACGTTATATCACCAATCGTTAACATTTCGCGAACTCGCTAATCTAGATATTCATAACAACCTGAAAACAAAAGGTGAAACGGAAACTATTACCAATCTCGACCTGGCTTATACTTGCCATTATTTTATTCTATGATTTCCCTTTTCTACATATTAGCATTCCCTCTCCGAATTATTGGAACTTCTGTTTTGTCACTTATTTTGAAAGAGTACTGCCGGTTTATCAGCAGAATTTTAGGGAAATTGACTTTTAAAAGTCACATAGCCCGTTGTTGCTTATTTTTGATGGTATGATAAACAGAATTCGTTATTCTTTGTCTTATTATGTGCTTTTATTTTATCTTTTTAATTTACCTGGCGCGAAGGAAAATAAAGCACAGATCAATCAAAAAGAACGGGACCAATACACATCGATTTACATAAAAAAACGGTCTTAGTAACGAGTCCATCATGGGTTCGAAACTTAGCGTGGTAAAAAAGAACGTTTTCTCAGCTATGCGCATGAGGTGTTCTGAAACCCATGTGCTGACAGTCGTGTTTAATAACGACGCATTGAATTTAGTGTTCACTCCCACCGGGACAATGAGGTATTCATCTATTCAATAAAAGTCAGCTTCTGCTATGGAAGTTCAATTTCAAATGTCATTACGTAACCATTCCGTTCATGTGACGTCTGTTTTTCTATGACGTATTCTTGTGGCGCCACTATTTAATGGTACTTCTTTCTTGGTCTTGGCTGATAAATAACGGCAAAGTCGTGATTAACTCTCTTAAATCTGCTGTTACCAGACAGTGGCATGTTCTATGCTTGAGCATACCTGTGTTATAACCCCATGTTCGCACCCATAAGACATGGAAACTCGTGTTTATCCCCATGGGTGGGGTGGGCGTTACAAGATTAGATTTACCTCGTGCCCACCGTCGGGTTATCACAGCTATTAAAGTGTGTTGTGTGCGGTGTTGATTTTACTAAAACTTTGTTCAAATCTGGCCTCTGGCAATTCTGCTAAGTGGTTTATACGAATACAAAGTCGACTACCTGCTGATTTCGATCCCTTCACCTTTCGGCTGATGGCTAGACACGCAACGGTTGAGCTAATTAGCAGGAGACACCCGAGTAGACTTTATGAATAAAGCGGAGGTAAAGTGATATCTTTGTAAAACGAATGTTCATATAGTTTGCGAGCAATTCTTATAGGTTGGGTTATTTCTTGCGAGCACTTTCTAGATTCGTTTGGTTTTCTTTCCATTACTGATTACGTTCATATAGCGTCTATGATGATGTGTTTGATGTATGATGTCACAGTCTGTTCTATGACATTTTCTTATGACAAGAAACGACCCGTGCGTTTTGGCTCTTCTGTAGAAGGCAAGCAAATAACTGGGATGCTTAAAAGCTAGGCTGGTTTCCTTGAACCGCCGTCGCGCGAATTTTGAGATGAAATTCGGTCAGCATTTGAGAAGGGGAAGGCGAAGTTCCAGCCTGAGAAAGAGCGGTTTCTCTCGCTTTAGGAGAATAAAAGAAACAAAGCGGAGAAATGGCGAGGAAAAGTGGGTCGTCTGAGAGAGCGGAGAGTAAAAATGGAAAAAAGGCGAAAATCGTTGTAGCGTCCAGGGAATTTATTGGCACTCCCAGTCGGTTTGACTTAACTTACCTACGGGGCACTGAAAAGGTTGTTATATAAGCGAACAGGAACGTCTTCATATATCCAGGGCTTAGTTTTCAGTTTATAGTTAGTCTTAGCTCATTACTAAGTAGTTTTACTGTTCGCAGGCACGTCTGTACACAGTTGAAAGATGGTGTTTCGGCATTTGTTCATGCTGTTTGCACTTGCGTATGTTGTGAATGCTAGGATGGACGAGTGTCGCCTGGTATCAGGCCGACCTCAAAGATGTCTTCCACCCTTCGTCAATGCCGCTTTCGGCCGGACTGTGATCGCAGATAACACATGCGGGACGCCCGCAGAGGAATATTGCTTGCAAACAGGGGTAACTGGTGTCACAAAATCTTGTCATATTTGCGACAGCAGTGATCCTGCTCGACGACACGACACCCGCTATCTTACCGACTTTAATAACGAAGATGTTAGTACGTGGTGGCAATCCAATACGATGTTGCATGATGTGCAGTACCCAACCAGCGTTAATTTGACGCTTAATTTAAGTAAGTACACAACTAGGCTTTTTGTGTTTGATTTTGGCCGCCAACTGTATTAATTGCCTACCTCGTGCCCACAGTCGAGTTGCGGGAGCTATTAAGTGTGGATTTCCCTCAAAACAAAATTGTATTAGTTACATTTATCACCATTGTATGAGGGAACAATGTAAAGTGGCGTTCTCGAAATGCGTAGTACGTGATCTTCATAGATCACTGCGAAATCCACGGTTAAAATGGCCCCGGTCGAACTTGTTTACGATCCGAATGCTTGGCACCTGTTTGGTTTGTTCATATCAGAATCCCATTCGGGAGTTATCTATCAATTTCGTGCGGTTACATTTGGCCGTGTGAATCGCTCCAAACGTGAGATCTAGGTTGCTTTTCCCGCTGTGACGTAACGATCGGCTTTGTTGCCAGCTATAGACTTTAAATAGATGCTTGCAGCGACCTTCCGCCTTCGATAAGTGTAAATGAATCGACCTACTTAAAAGTCGCTCCGATTTCAATCGCGTCTAGATGACGTAACAAACCACGCTTTGTTCCATAATCGACGCCATTGTTATCTTTTATTATCGATCAATAACTTGGAATTAATTCCCGTAATGAAGCGAAGAGCTAAACCGTTGTGCTACCGAATTATTTAAAATTCCCTGAAACTACAGTTCGTGCGTTTTACTTCTCCAATTCCGGTGTTTTATCCGGTCGCCAAGGAGTGTTTCGTGCAGGTTCGTGCTAATCGTGATTGCGTGTGGTTTCTGCGCAACTTAAGGAGTAAAAACGAAAAATAAACCTGGCTTTGAAAACGCTTTATAAATATAAACTTCAAGTTTAATTCGTTTTGTTTAATATATGCGCATTTTAACACATTTGGTGCTGTCGTTGTCGTAATAAAATAACCAGTTGTATTTGTCCTATATCATCCCATATACAACGTAGTTGCTATCAGTGAAAAATCAGCACAACTGTCCGTTGCAGTTCAAAGTATTGAGGTGTTGTTGTTAACACCAATAGTTAGTTTCCGCACTGTTGTTTTCCACAGTTGCAGTATAATATCGCTCTATTTGGTTGTGAATGACTGATTGAAACGCGTTTATCATTCTGTGGCTGGGCATGATAGCAGTGCTAAGGTACACGCAATGTCCGTATTTCCCTTTGCTTTTATGATTCATCTAATAAGTATTATTGCTGCAAAAGTGCAATAAAGTGCAATATGCATCAAACCGCACTCGATTTTGTTGACTGTATATAATGAGCGTCTTGCTCTAAAAGAACAGGAAAGGGTGTCTCAATAGCAAGGAAACCGAACGTCAATGGACAATTGTCTCATTATACTTTGATGTGGTGGTTATATGTAACAACACTATTACTGCCGGGTAATGTTTAGTAGGAGTGGCCCATACAATTTTGATCACATACGACCATGGTACATAAATTAGATTAAACTTGAATCAAAACATTGCCTATTGTTACAAAATAAAAGCGACTGACTACAAACTTAACCCATAGTTATAAACATATAGTTAGTTAGTATTATCAACGTTGTGTTTAATAAGTAATGTTGTAATCATTTTAATTGTGATAACAATAAATATTGCGTTCCACTAATCTTTAAAATGGTCAACGTTTATAAAACGCGGCTAATTATAACCTTTATAACCCGTATTCGATTATGCTATATTTTCTTAAGTTATCTATACATTTACAAAATAAAGAAAATATTTTTAAACGTGATTAAGTAACCCTGGTTTAAATGAGTTTACTTTTTAAAATTCCGAATTATTGTGTGACGTAACAAAGAATGCTAAAATACGTTATTGTGAAGTAATAATTACAAGGTCTGAGGTATAATTTTGCCGCTGTGACTTAAAGTGATGTTCTAATTAAAGTGGCAACCCCTGTTATTACAGCTGATCTCTTCCTGTGGTGTTGTGTACGGCCATTTGCTGTTCCCGCCCTAATCACCTAATTCCTCCGTGTTTTCTGACCTGATATTGCGCAATTCGGGTCCAATTTACCCTCAGTCGCAATAGCAAGGCCCACGTACAAAAAAATTAGTTAAAAACGCGATAACGCAATACTAAATTACCTTCCAGGTAAAAGAGTAAAAAAATTAATACAAAAAACGCATTATCTTAGTTCAGCATGCAATTAATCCAACAATTAGATCATGCTCTTAATATAAATTTGCATGAAGACATGCTAACATAGGCAGGGACGTGTTATTTTAATAACTTGGCACATGTTCACGACACAGCCATCGAAACAGTTGTAAAGTATGGCGTGCGGTGTACTGTCCCAGTGGTGGGAAGGTTTTAGCGCTATGACGGAAGCTAGGCTTCCAGGCCCTTGGGAGCTTCACCTAGCCTACTAAAACTGCGAATGACGGAATTACTAAGTAGAAATATTTCAATCGACCCTGACAGCGCACGTGCGTGGGTAACAAGCGGTTATTATTACGTCGTAAATAGAAGACAGCTCGATCGTGTTCCTTTGTCCAAGCGAGGGCCATTGTTTTACGACTACCTGTATAATTACTCGCTTTGATGTCTCCGCCCCCGTTCCACTATCCGCTACTAAACCAAAGCTCTCCTAATTGTTCTAAGAGTTGTGCAAATTGCTTTAGTAGGTTGTTGTTGAGAGAATCGAATTCTGTCAATTAATCGACCTAAGAATTCGCAGTAGTTAAAACGGGCGTCGGTAATTAATTCGTGTGCGATTCGTAACTTTGCAAGATTACAACTTGCGGCGACGCATTCATAGCTATGGGAGCCCCTTTGTTCTTATATTGGCGGAAGACTGCGCGAAGTGTATATGTCGTTCGTGACTGAAATAGACGCCATTGTCTCTGCGGTTTCCTTGTTAGTTATTCAATGTCGCGTTTCTTTCTCGCTTGCGTATTCGAGTGCGGTCGTCTGAACTTAAAGGTTGGCTTCCCACAAGTATCCAAAGTTGCCATCAAATTCAGTTTAAATAACCCGCCTGTCAGCATTAAATGTTGCAGACACCTCAACACATGTAGTCTTGCGTTTGTATTGTTTGCCGTGTTTTCTTCTGATTCCTTTGTGCTTTCTTTGTTAGATTAGTGTACATTACATTGGAAGGGACGAGTTGACGGTATTACGGCCGGTGACTTCATTTAAGCAGCGTAATACATCTTGTATGTATATATGTGTGGTACAGTTTAGCGCCGGTATAAAAACCTTCATGTCGTGTAAATTCGTATGCAAATCAATCTTACAATGGGAGATTAGTAGCAACATATTTAGGTCGAAAAGTCCGATATGATTTACTTTGTTGTCGCTTCGATTCAGCGAAATGGGGGTTGTAGTTCTAACAGTGGCTACCGCGTTACCCCGTTGTTCACGTGTATGGAAACCAATAGATTGGATAATTATACAAAGGAAATCCTCAAAACCAAGTTAGTTTTCATGTGGGATATCCCGTGTTTTGGGTGGTAATAACTAGCCTTCCACACACTGCCCGTTTCTTGAAACCAGAAGTTAGGAAATGGTCTAGACTACAAAAGCAAACTTTCGCTTTAATTGCCTGCTATTACTTCTTATTTACCGAATGCTTAATTGGTTTCAATTATTTCCTTTTTGTTTTAAACTTCCTAAGAAAAACGTGTTTCAATTTTCGAAATAAACCGATTTAATTTATTAATACCGCCTAGTTTTGAACAACAGGTAATGTGTTGGTTTTTCTTGCGTCGTTTAATCTTTACCTCTCATTTAGTACAGTTTGTTTTAATTTCTCTCATTTTATCACTTTCTTTCAAGTGTCAGTGATGACACTTGAAAAGTCTTTGAAATCCGCCGCAAACGGTACAGACTGCGTGCGTCGTGCATTCTTCAATATATATTCGTCCAGACGTCAAAACTTGTAAATATTTGATTTCCAAAAATCCGAACAAGCAGCCAGTGCGCTTAAACAACCAGTTCCCAGAAGGTTTTACCCAACCTACGCTTAACTCAGCTCTTGAGATTCGTACATTTCGCAGTAGTTAAAACATCGCAATGCATAATTAGCAAACTTTATAATGGGTTATAAAGCGTCCGGACATACACCGTGTTCACATCCTGTAGCTGCCGTGAGCCCCCAGACAACCGTTTCCTGTGTCCCTCAACTCCGACAACTTTACGTCTAGTGGGAACATAAAGAAACAAACGTTCCTCCAAATGCTCTCGTTTTTTCGCTCCACGTTCACCCAACGGCGCTCTCTTCTCTATTGTTGCTCCCATTACGCTCAGGTGTACGCGCCCTCGAATACCGAACATAATTTTCCAACCAGCTGCTCAATTATTATTATGACCACTCCGCCGTACCAAATTAACGTATGATCGTGTATTATGACATCACAAACATTATTGTTAACTGATTCTTGTATTACAGCCAAAGCGTTCGACATTACGTACGTGCGTTTGAAGTTCCACACTTCCCGGCCCGAGTCTTTCACGATTTATAAGAAGAAATGCGATGATTGCGAATGGCAAGCTCTGCAGTATTACTCCGGTTCCTGTTTCACTACATACGGATTGGATAATAAGGTATAAATTATCAACATTCTCGACCTATGTTTATAGGTCAATAGCGACGATTTCGACTTGTTTAATCGACGCTTTGTTATTGTGACGTCACAGGGCATCGTGACAGTGGACAATGAACAGAAAGCGCTTTGTACAGACGACTTCAGTGACATATCACCCCTGACCGGTGGCAATGTGGCTTTCAGCACATTGGAAAGCAGACCGAGTGCTTACAACTTTGATAGAAGTCCAGTCTTACAGGTGATTACCCCTTTATTATTGCGGTTTTTCACTATATAAGCTAACCTCTGTGTAAGAATCTCAAATTGTGTCTTTAATTCTTCATTTTAAAAGAAAAATGAAACATACATTTATTTTGTTACCGATATTTAATTATAAATTGGCCGTGGGTATTTTTATGACAAAAAGAAAACAAAACAACACAAAACGAAGATTATCAATAAAAGAAAAAGAGACCTCTTTAAGAATGGCGTGTGTTCACCTTTTGACCTTGTATGTATTGGTTTCTATACCCCACACCAACTCGTTAACTCCTTTGTCTAACTGATCATGATAATAGGAATTTCGCAACTTAAATGAGTGAGTAAATTGCCCCTGTGACGTAATAATACTAATCGGAAGTTAACAATCAAAACCATAAATATAAACTTTGTTGTTTATTTTGTGACTCCAATTACAAACGCGTTGAAATCCCCAAAATAGTCTCCTATTGGTTTGAATTAATAGCAATAACGTAAACAGGTTTAATTTGTAGATAGGAAACCACTAAAATGTCAGATTGCATTATTTGCAGCAATTTTAAAAGAGGTTTTTGAAAAGCACAAAAAAACGGTTGCAACCCAGTTTATCAGCAATGGGCCACTTCCGTTTTATTCATTGATACCTGTTTTGGCTACAAACATACAGCGTTCGTGCGACGATGTTGCCTTAGGCGAAGTTTACGGCATAACTTGACTGCACTCTGTAATTTTAAGAACACTTCATGAAAAGAAATGTTTGAAATTGTTTTGGGTTTGGGATTCTTACTTGGTTGGTTAGGTGATCGCACTTGTGGGTACCGGTTCATTCGCCGCATGGCAGTTTTGAACTTTGGTTGAATTATATATTAACATACCATATAGATACCAGTATAATAATATTGGTATCTACTAAATTAACGAAGCTAATATTAGTTAATCTGAATATATTACATACATTTTAAAATTATTTTAGGTATACATATATTTGTATCTACCGTACAATTTTTAAATAAGAAATGTTTTTTATCACTTTCACATTTTCGGAAAATAGATGTTATATACTGGCACCATGCATTGAATAACCTTATGATTCATGCTTTTAGTGTATTCAGTACATGAAGTTCAAGTATAATTCACTCAGACAGTATGGAATGTTGTGCTGCTGAAAACCCATTGAGTCACATTCCTAAATGTCTCAATAGAAATAGTCTAAATTATCTTGGCATTCTTTAAACCTCCCCACCGCTTCACAACCAGGATTGGGTGAAGGCTGTCGCCATTCGTATATCGCTGAACAGGATCAATACATTTGGAGATGAGGTGTTCCGTGATCCAAAAGTGCTCAAGTCGTATTACTACGCTGTGTCTGATTTGTCCATTGGTGGCAGGTAAGCTGTACTTTAAGCTTTTGTGTATTTTGCTGTTAAGATTGACAAGTGTAAGCATAACCTTGTGGAGCAATAAACAAATATAGGAAGATTGTATTGTGCCTGGCGGCATAAACATTATTATGACAGGCTAATGTAATTTTACACAATTGTAGCACCAATGTAGTTTTACACAATTGTAGCACCAATGTAGTTTTACACAATTGTAGCACCAATGTAGTTTTACACAATTGTAGCACAAATGTAGTTTTACACAATTTTAGCACCAACGTAGTTTTACACAATTGTAGCACCAATGTAGTTTTACACAATTGTAGAACCAATGTAGTTTTACACAATTGTAGCACAAATGTGGTTTTACACAATTGTAGCACCAATTTAGTTTTACACAATTGTAGCACCAATGTTGTTTTACACAATTGTAGCACCAATGTGTTTTACACATTTGTAGCACCAATGTGTTTTTACACAATTGTAGCACCAATGTACTTTTACACAATTGTAGCACCAATGTAGTTTTACACATTTGTAGCACCAATGTAGTTTTACACAATTGTAGCACCAACATAGTTTTACACAATTGTAGCACCAATGTAGTTTTACACAATTGTAGCACCAATGTAGTTTTACACAAT
>CH002933.1:119477-138314 GCA_000149265.1 Ciona savignyi | reverse complement strand
CCCAATGTAGTTTTACACAATTGTAGAACCAATGTAGTTTTACACAATTGTAGCACCAATGTAGTTTTACACAATTGTAGCACCAACGTAGTTTTACACTATTGTAGCACAAATGTAGTTTTACACAATTGTAGCACCAATGCAGTTTTACACAATTGTAGAACCAATGTAGTTTTACACAATTGTAGCACCAACATAGTTTTACACAATTGTAGCACCAATGTAGTTTTACACAATTGTAGCACCAATGTAGTTTTACACAATTGTAGCACCAATGTAGTTTTACACAATTGTCTTAACTGTGATTGACCCTTATGCACTTTAAGTTCTGATCTCATAGATATGGTTATCAATGTCATGATCTACCAGAATATTGCAAAACCAACATGGATATGATCTTTAAATCAACATTCCGTACTTTTGTCCCAGTAAACTACAGAACAAATCAGTATTGCATGAATCAACCTCAATTTGCGAAACCGGTCACATTTTTCCATAACGTGGTTTGTTCAAACTAAATTACACTTACTGGGTGTGCTGGTGATTATTCCATTATGTCAATTATTATTGGGTACAATAGTACAACACTAGATACAAATGGGCATATCACTTGTGGTTTCTATCGTTCATATATAGAAATGGAAATTCCTTTTTTAAAAGTGGCTTATGAATTATTGCGCCGAGACAGGTGACATAACAGTGGCGCAAAATCATTTCGTTGTGGTTATATGATACATAAATGAGTCAGTCTATCAATAGGGGTCAGACTTGGGCCTAGACTTTATTTAAACTTGCGTCTAATGAATTAAGCTTAAAAATACAATAGAGAGTTAGTGCAACTCCTTTTTTAAAATTTCATCAAGAAAAAGACCATTTGATTTTGAAGTTTTCATCATTTTGTAATAGAAATAAAGTCAACGTTATGTTATAGTTGATTTAAATTTGGTAATTAATAAAATACTGTTTTATATTTTGGAAAAAAGGATTAAATTAAATACCTACACAAAAATGGTTGTTAATAAATATCATTCTGAGTCATTAAATTCAGAATTTCATTTTGTAATTTTTTCATCAAAGGATAAAAGGTGTGAACAAACAAAAAGCCAATTCAAAGTAACGCAACTAATCCACCATCAACACAGATGTGCTTGTAACGGGCACGCCGCTGAATGCTACTTGAATGAGGAGGATATTCTAACTTGCCGATGTCAGCATAATACAGCAGGGCGCGATTGTGACAGATGCGCTGATATGTTCAACGACCGACCGTGGTCCCGAGCTACACGTGATGAGGCCTCAGAATGCAAAGGTTTGAAAGAATTACATTGTTTATGTTATCGTACATAGCATGTTCTTGATCAGTGATTCCTAAACTTTTTTTCTCGCGTCCCATTAGTAGCCTTTGAATAGTATTCATGTACCACCTAGTTACGTTTAAATGGGTGCGTTAAGCTGTTGCTATTGATTAGGATTCTCTGCTTTGGGTTCTATCGCTAAATAATTTCAAAAAATGGTCATGTCATAAACGTTTGAAACCTTAGGGTAAATAAAACGCAACATTTCAAATTACTCAATTTGGAAGTTTTTTGTAAATTTATAAGTAAGTTCTTTAAATTCATAAGTAAGTTGCATAGTACCTAAAAGACTCTGGCGTACCACAGTTGAAAACCACTGTACTAGATGGTGAACGTATCTGTGAGTATTAGGACTTTGAACGACAATGGCAAAGCGCTGTAGTTGACAGCCATTTACTAATACCTTCTTCAGTTGTTGGAATTTATGGTGGCAATTTTTGCTTGCTTAAAAATAGTACGCTCAATATAGCTCTTTGGCTGTTTTTGTCTAATCTTAATAAGCTACGATCACGACCATAAGACAAGCTGGCCAGTGTTAGGAGAAATCAATGTGTGTAATTGTTGCTTGTGTTATTATATGCTAGGTCATGACTGCCTTGTAGAGATACCAAGACAAATGCGGCCTTGTTATAGAGAAATTAATGCGCCGTAATTTCCACTCTCGTCTGAACGGCCAAGTGCCTGAGGGAAATAAGCGTCGCTAAGTCCACTTTCCCCACTTTAATGTTGCGGTTTCCTTTTCTAAGCACCGCTGCTTCCTTCTGTAAACTATTAGTCTTCAAGTATGCGGCATGTTTGTTTAAGCAACCAATATTCCGCTATCGAAGGGAAATGTAAATATGCATATAGGACAAATTTATGAGTGTTGTTTTTATTAACACCGTTTATTTGGGTAATCTAACAATCCTCATATGTGATGTTTATATAGCTGAGCTGGTTCAGTTTAAGGATAATTATCTCCTTTCTTGGGGTGGGGTATCATAAGAAAGTGGAGTGGATTGATACTTCTGCTTAAAGCAATCATATCCATCATAGACTTGGTTTCCACACTCAAGTGTTTTTAGGTTTAAGCAATTAGACATTGTGCTTAAATAGTCTGAACCGCACAATTTGTTTTCCTCTCAATACCAACAAAAAAATTCTATTTGAATAAGGTCAAGATCATGTTATACATTGCAACTGTTCCACTGGTTAAGGTGGAGATTTACACTTGTTTTATAAAGTTCTATATCATTTAACCCTGTTACCTCATTCACCTTACACCAGCCACTGCCTGTCTCCAATTAAATCATTTAACTAAAGTTACATTTTTTGGCCCGTTATCTATATGGGTTACTCATGTTTATCCTCGAGGGTAAAACAGCCACTATAATTCTGTTATTTGTCGGATTGTCGGATTACTTAATATCATATTGATGGAATATATTTTTCACATGGCCTGGTTGTAAAATCATCAACAACTTATTTACCAGTTAATAATAATCCTCTTAACCTGTGTTTTTAATCTTTTTTAAGAAAATAAACATTTTTTTGGTTAAAAATTGTTGTAATAATACAATAAAGTAATAATTCGTACTGTTAAAGGAATACTAAGGAATTTAAACTTACCTATTACTGCAATCTCACACTTAATTACTGTACTTTAGAAACACGAGCCAAACTAAGAATGTTTTTGTAAAACATCTTAAAGCGTTGACGGGAACACTGGTTAGACAAATCACTGCCTTGTAAGATCTAAATAGGTTACCTTATAAATGACCCTAATATTACACCCTTACCTGTTTTTGCCCTTAAAGATAAACTGAAGTATATCCTTTCCCAATTTTTGTGCTCTAATCCAAAAAACTCCTTGAACTATCATGATCTTAGACTTGGTTTCCAAGTTTACTCTGTATCTTCAAACATGATTGTCATTGTCCCTATAGTATCAACAAGGCCATTTCGAAATAACTCTTTCCCAGGGGTATTTTGTTTATATATTGGAGCTATGACCTATTCATCAGTCTAAGATTGCTTTAGGATGCGCAGGTTATTACAATTCATCTGTGGTAGCAACGTAATAGATTTGTTCAAAGGTTACGGAAAGCTATTTATTAAAGTTATCACAAGCTTTTTAAGTGTCAGATTTTTTACTTCATTTTTAAACAGAATAAGTTTTCTCATTACCAGGTATATATATATAGCCTATAGAACTAAAAAAACCTTATCAATTTTTTTATGACTGCCCCACATAAGATTTATACTGAATAAAGGTATTGTTAAAACATAAGTGTAGTGAAGTTTAGTTTTGTCTCTTATAAATTAGAATATAAATCTTTAATGAAAATTAGAGAAATAATGTTAAACCACTTTCCTAATAGCATGTCAAGATTATTAAATTTTTTGATAGTTCCCTGAATTAGGTGCTTAGCAAGACTGACTATGTTTCAAATGGCAATTATATGCATCAGCAGCTGGGTTGTTGCAGCACTCACTTATCCTGTTTCTTCCTATTTAATGTGGAATGGAAATGAATGGCGGAGTAAGTAAGGATTTAGCAAGCCTTCCTAACTGTACAGTGGTCTTCCTATACATCAGAATATTGGATATGTCTAATCACCAAACTTACTATGACATCACAGCAGGCATGGGTAACATACGGCCCACTGCCCGTGTGCGGTCCGTTAAGGGATTTTGACCAGTTCACATACTGTTTCTAACCAAGTCCCTGTAATTAGAATATTGCATACTATTCAAGTAATCATCCGGCCCACCAAGGACTTCATTTTTTCACATCTGGCCCGCTGACTAGAGAAGTTGCCTACCTCTGCATTATAGGAATATTGTCCTAGAAATGCATTGTATTGCATCACAATTACAACTATGATGTTTTAATTAAACCCATAGTCCAAAGGTTTAAACGCAATCGCCGTTTCAATGTTTTTTTGCTAAATACTACAATGGCTAATAAAAACTTTTTTATCATGTGGTAAAGTTACTTTAAACCCTGTCAAATCAAATTGCTGTAAGAAAACAGTATTAAAACCCACTAAAACCACCACAAAAAAACTTCCTAAAGTAAAGTCATGTATTGAACAAGTTTTCCAATATACACTTTGTATGATCATATGCAAAAAGCTTAAATACGCTAATATTACGCACTCCAACATAAAAATTAAATACATTTAAATAGTCATAAAACCGCGGTCGCTATAAACTTAACTTAACTTGCTTACAATGCATATGCATTAAATGTGATAAGGTTATTAGCTTAATAGTAATTTAAAAGTGTACATGTGTACATTGCATATAATGTACATAAAGCTCAAATAAGGTGGGGTGTGCAAGTGGTGTCCACTACCCAAGCACCATTTGTTGGTTCTTTCAGACCCATGATTGTGCTTTAATTTTTCAATTTTTAATTTCAAAATCTTTAATTTTTTTAATTTTTTTTCAAAATCTTTATTTTTTTTTCAAAATCTTTAATTTTTCATGATTGTGCTTTAATTTATCAGATTATATACCAAGTTAACTTATTTCTTGCCTTGTTTCACAAACATCAGAACAAGTGGTGTTTCGCCACCCGTGCCACATTAGTTTGATCTTCCTCTTATTTACTGCAACCAACTTTATTTTGATCGTCAAACCACAATTTTATTCCACAGCTTGCGATTGCAACGGGCTGTCCAACAAATGTTACTTCGATCCCGATTTGTACCGACAAACCGGGCATGGAGGCCACTGCACAGAATGCAGGGATAACACAGCTGGTGCTCATTGCGAGCTCTGTCTTCCCCACCACTACCGCGATCCATCCACAAACAGATGCGTAGCGTGCCGTTGTAACGAGATCGGTGAGTACGATATATATATTAAAGGAAAAGTCTATTTAATATAAAGAAGGGTCATAATAAGAAATACTTATGCTACTTACACAAGCGATCAAGGATCATATTAAACATGAATATCCCATATAAATGAACCAAACTCTTGAGCTTACAAGTATATGGGGTCATGTCTGTTTATATGGGACAAGTTTGTCACTTAAGGGAACTAAGCACATAATTAAGAGATGGATTTAGGGTTTGGACTAGGATAATGCTCGCATAAGATTGAAGAATGTTTCTCTTTTTGGAAACCATTTTCCATCTGCAAATGATTCATGTGCAAAAATACATTTTTTAAACAATCTAAACCTTTTACCTTTTATTTAAACTTTTCCCATGACTTAAGTTATGTTAATTTTGATAAAGTATTTATTGAACATCACACGTCGAAACCCGTTAACATCTTATGACGTAATAAAGTAAATAATTGTTCAACTGTGGGGCATGTCATGCGAAGTGTTCGATGTACAGGAAACATATTTTCATTAATGACATAATAAACACCATTATGACCAGGCTCCACAAGCCAACAATGCAATGTAGACGGGCAGTGCTCGTGCAAGCCGGGTGTTGGGGGCGCGGCGTGCGACCGGTGCATGAATGGATTCTATGGACTGAGTGAAGCAGGTTGCAGGTAATGGCGACGGTTTGATCATTTTTTGTATCAAAATATTGTTTTTATTACTTTTTTCCAATTGTTTTAATATATGTTACTCTTTTGTTGTGATTTTCTGTAATGTAAAAATGTTTTTATTTGATCAAGTTTGGGAAAATCTAATCTGGTTTTGCACAGAAAATGTTTTGCAAATATTAACACGTTCTTTATAGCCTATACTAGATCTTAAAATACAGATGAATTCTTTGTTTCACCTGTTGAGCACCCTAATTTGTTGTATTATAATTAAAACTTAGTTTAAACAACCTTAATAACATGTATGCTTCAAATTGAGTTATAAATATAGAGGAGTTGGATGTTAGAAATTCAAATTTTTTTTCCAGCGTTTGTCGATGTTCGGTCGCTGGTACTCTGGAGTCAAGTGTCTGCGATTCGGACACTGGGGCGTGTAGGTGCAAGGCCAACGTGGAAGGAAACAACTGTGATCGGTGAGATTTGTATTTTGTGTTTGTGGTCATACAGCGTGGCTCCCATAACTCGACTGTGGGCATGATGTGTCTTATGATACCCGTGGATAAAGCCTGGCTTCCCACCCACGAGGATATAAATGAACCAACCATCCACGCACTGTAATAACTCCAGCAACTCGACTGTGGGCATGAGGTGTCTTACGATACCCATGAATAAAGCCTGGCTTCCCACCCACGAGGATATAAATGAACCAACCATCCACGCACTGTAATAGCTTTAGAAACTCGACTGTGGGCATGAGGTGTCTTACGATACCCATGGATAAAGCCTGGCTTCCCACCAACGAGGATATAAATGAACCAACCATCCACACACTGTAAAAACTTCAGCAACTTGACTGTGGGCATGAGGTCTTCTGATACCCGTGGATAAAGCCTAGCTTCCCACCTACGAGAATATAAATAAATAAACCACCCACACACTGTAATAGCTTCAGCAACTCGACTGTGGTCATGATATGTCTTACGATACCCGCAGATAAAGCCTGGCTTCCCACCCACAAGGATATAAATGAATCAACCACCCACACACACTAATAGTTCCAGCAACTTAACCATGGGCACAAGTAATCTGGTCATCTGTGGACAAATCCTTAAAAAAATATTTCCCACTAACCAATATATATATATATTGAATACAAAACCCACGGGGATATCAAAAAAGTATTGGATTTTTCTGAACCATTTTTGTCCACCAGATGCAAGCCAGGCTCTATGAACCTACAAGAAAGCAACCCATACGGCTGCACCTCATGTTTCTGCTACGGCCATTCATCGGTCTGCCAAGTATCCCCGGGTTACACCACCAAGTATATCGTCAGCGAGTTCACCCGAGACGATGATGACTGGCAGGGTCAGGACTCCCTGGGTCAACCTTCCCCCGTCACCTCCACCACCGATGGCGCTGTTGCGATGACCAGTTTGTATCGTCGCGATACATATTTCGTGGCGCCAGGTGAGAATACTTTATTGCATGCTGGATTATACAATAATTTATACAACATTTCATCCTAAAGTATACAAATTTGGATGCTAGAATATTGTTTCTGTTTATAAGTTTGTGTGAGAATACTTCAATAACGTCGCATATTACTGGAGTATCACTTACTGTATGTATCTGGTAACTAGTTCTTTTAATACCTATTGTGTAAGGTTAGCTTATAAAAAATAAGAAAGTTTCTTCCTAATGGCCAAAATGATATCTTTATTCACAAAATAATCATAGCAAGCAAATTTTATTTGAATCAAATTTCAATTTAAGGAAGATTTTTTTAACTTTTTAACTTTAAAATTTTTTTAAAGACAAAATTAAACTGTATTCTTTGGATTATAAAGCATAGAATTCCATAGGATTTTAAACAAAAAAACATAAAACCAATATAATTCTTTATTTTGGTACGATCCAAAAAAAATTTTTTTAAACCTTTTATTTTGTTTCCCATTTTGTAGAAAAATATTTGGGCGAGCAGCGCTTCAGTTACAACCAGAAACTCGAGTTTGAGTTATGGTTGGGAGACCAGCCAGAGGAGTTGGATGTTGGAAGTGGAGCATTTGGCGTCGGTTCGGTGGCATCCAGCTCGGAGGACATTGTGTTGGAAGGAGCAGGGATGAGGGTGTCCGCACGCATCAATGCGCAGGTGGGAATACTCTTAGTGTTCAACACTTATTGGTCGCTTTCTTAAAAATAACCAAAATACTTTTTATAATTGGTATAGTTGTCATAAATAACATTTCTTTTTGTTCTTTTTATTTGCAAATTTAAAAGGGTGGGAAAGTTCTTGATATTTAACACTTGATAGACGCTTTCTTAGAAATATCATTTCTTTCCGTTTTTTTTAAATTAGGTACGCTATGCTTGCGATCAAAGCGATTTACATGAATATTTAGTATATATAGAAAATTAAAAATTAATTCTGCTTCAAGGTATTTAAGTAAAACTGATGTTTACCGTTTCTCATATTGTTCGGACAACTTTATAATATAGGATTACATTGCTTACAATAATGTTATCACTTTTCAATAAAAATCATTTCCAGTGTATTACAAATACATTCTTACCCAGGGAAATCCCCTTCCAACCCCAAACAAAGCTCTGTACAGCTTCCGTCTGCACGAGTTGGCCGAGTTCCAACCGAGACTCTCAGCCCTTGACTTCCAGAAACTTCTCAACCAATTGTCTTCCATCAGGATCCGATCCACCTATGGGAATGGAAGTGAGTGTGACATCATATAATGTTCTGTGACATCACACAATGTTCTGTGACATCACACAATGTTCTAATACATCACACAATGTTCTGTGACATCACACTATGTTCTGTGACATTACAAAAAGATCTTGAAATAATTGTTACCTCCCTCCAGTGGCCGGCAACCTGGACAACGTCCGCATGAAGAGTGCCGAGAGAGGGGGTAACGGAGCCCCAGCTGATTGGGTTGAAGTGTGTGACGCCATCGGGTACGAGGGGCAGTTCACGGAGAGGTGTGCCCCCGGGTACACCCGTGACCCCAGCAACGGCGGTGAATTCGACGGTTGCGTCCCGTGCAATTGTAACGGACACTCAGCAATTTGTGACCCAGTGTCAGGTGACCTATGTTTGTGATGTTTAATAAGTTTATACCTATGGTGTGGTTTTCTAATTACCTTATACTGTTAAGTTGACGTAGCTATTGCATAGCTATTGTGTGCTAGTTATGATTGTCGGGGCATTGCTTCTGTTTTTAATACATTACTCCATTGAGATTATGTCTCTAGATTTTAGGTTTTTTTTTTCTCTTGTCAATAATAATACTGTTTGGTATATTGTTCATAGATCACAAATCCTCATTCCCATAGTCGAGCACAAACCACAGTCCAAGTACTAAACACCTTCCACCCCAGGTGTGTGCAATTGCGACCACAACACGGTGGGAAAATACTGCGAATTGTGCGCCGATGGGTTCTACTTCAACGGGGACGAATCGCGCAGAGGAACGCCGCAAGAGTGCCAACCGTGCCCGTGCCCCGACGGTTCGGCGTGCGCCATGATGGACGATGGAGACGTGGTGTGCACAAGTTGCCCTCCTGGGCACGGAGGTGAGTTTATGGCAACAACTTTCAACTTGGACTCAAAATGTCATCCTTGCAATGAGAATATTCAAGATATCTTCACAATTGTTGTTTTTTTATTCAAAAGACGATGAAATATTTATGTTTTGCCCTGTAAAAAGGGAAATACATTTAGCGTTATCTTATAGGCAATCTTTGGATAGCACCCAGTGTTAGGGTACCTGGGCTCTACACTGTGTTGTATATGATTGAGGTGTTACAACCCATTAATCCACTGTATTCAAGTGATGTTGAATGCTAACCTGCATATTCAACATACTGCAATTACATAATGAGATATCCTAGATTCCTAGACGCACACATACAACCGTTATATGCATCAGTAAGGATATAAATTATATCAAATATATTTATGAATAAGCTGTAGTTGGTACAACCCACTGCAAATCTGGTTGCCCAAAAGTAGAATTGATATAATCTAATAATTGCCTTTATTACATCATGGCTTTACGTACTCTTTGCATTAGTTCCAGCCAATAATTTTCCACATTAACCCCCCCCCCCCTTCATCCAGGCAAACAGTGTGAAATGTGCGTAGATGGTTGGTTCGGCGACCCACGAGGTTCAGGTCCATGTCAGCGCTGCATGTGCAACGGGAACATCGACGAGAACGCCGTCATGAACTGCAACCGAACCACCGGAGAATGTTTGAAGTGCATTCACAACACCACTGGATTCTACTGCGACGCATGTCTACCTGGGTTCTTTGGGAAACCAGTAACAAACAACCCAGCAGAGCGTTGTATGAGTAAGTCTTCTTAATTCTTTGTTATGTATTAATTCTTCCCATTTTGATTCATTTGAATGTGATTTTTTCTACTGTCCACCCCAAGCAATATTCATCTAACATAAGTTAATGTTATGTTGTGGCTATTTTAAATGCCTGTTTTTAGTAAGTATTCTTTGTCAAGCATATTTACAATTTTATTTATTCTTATCAATCTGTTTTTTTACCTTTAATATATATTTTATTTGGTAAACCTAATAGAGAGTAAACCGAATTTTTTTACACCTATTTGTGCGCAGTTTAAATTTTTCGATTTTTCACTTAACATTTAACACACTTACATTTTTTAAAGAACTTTCATATCAGCATTTTAATAAATTTGCATTGCAACTGACAAATAAACTTCATGTACAGTATGCGAGTGCAACCATATCGGAAGCCGCCATATGAACCAATGTAACTCAAGGACCGGACAGTGTGATTGTTTGCCCAATGTTGAAGGTAAGTCTGGTCTTTTATGCATGTTTTCTTAGCGGTTGAGTATATTATCCACACACTGTAATTACTTCTGCGTACTCGACTGTGGGCATGAGGTGTCTTACGATACCCGTGGATAAAGCCTGGCTTCCCACCCACGAGGATATAAATGAACCAACCATCCACACACTGTAATAGCTCCAGCAACTCGACTGTGGGCATGTGGTGTCTTATGATACCCGTGGATAAAGCCTGGCTTCCCACCCACGAGGATATAAATAAACCAACCATCCACACACTGTAATAGCTCCAGCAACTCGACTGTGGACATGAGATGTTTTACGAAACCTGTGGATAAAGCCTGACTTCCCACCCACGAGGATATAAATAACCCAATAACTAATAAGTCGTCCAAATTAAAAGACCTGTCTGATTATCCACACACTGTAATAGCTCCAGCAACTCGACTTATACAGTCCACCAGACCCCACCCACCCACCACACATACAAGCGACACAAATGACGAAACCTCTCCCTCAGGTCGGTCATGCAGCAGATGCCGCAGTGGATTTTGGAATCTTCAAAGCGGCAACGGATGTGATGCATGTGGATGTCATTCGATCGGGTCAAGCACGGGTGAATGTGACCAGGACAGCGGTCAGTGCGCCTGTTTGCCTGGTGTCGGTGGTCAGCGGTGCGATCAGTGTTTACCAAATTATTACGCACTCTCAAGACAAGGATGCACAGGTGGGTTGAAGATTTTAAATCAGGCAACACTGTTTAAATGCTTGTTGTATATGCAGTTGCAATATATGGTAGGAAGTTGGAAAAATGTTAAGTTATGTTATTTTGGATTATTCTAACTTTCTGCCCCAAATTTTAAAACTTTTTGGTATAAAATAGAAATTAGATGGAAATTAAACTAAGTACTTAACGTATTCTTAATGCTGTAGTAGTTGAATATAGAGTTATTTCAGTTTCAAGATGGTTTTGTACAAATCTGTCATATCCACCCATACCTGCCCATTCTCCCAATTCTCTTTTATACCATCACACATAACCCCCCCTCTCATACCCTCACATACCGCCCATACCCACATACACCCCCCCATACCCCCTTTCCCACATACCCCTCACACCCACATATGACCCCCCGCATACCCCTCAAATCAACATACAACCCCCCGCATGCCCCTCACACCCATACCTCAAGTAACCCCCTCCCCACCCACAGCATGCAATTGCAACCCGGACGGTAGCACGAGCCTCCAATGTGGAGAGGATGGTAGATGCATCTGCAAGGAGGGTGTGTTGGGTGTCAAGTGTGATCAGTGCCAGGAGAATTACTACGACATCGCCAATGGCTGTATTGGTAAGTTGATTACTAAATTTTAGACAATTTTATTAGTTTTCTAGTTTTTACAAATTTCTAGTTAGAAATCGTATTTACAAAACGAACAAAATGCTTTTCATAAAGAGTTTTGCAATTTTTTTGAGATTTACCAATTTTTTATTTTTACCAACCTGATTAAAATGTTAAAACATTTAATTTAATCAAACAATTTCTTTCCACAATTTTCTTTTAGGGTTTTCTAATTTATTGTTTTCTACCTAATGCAAATCGTTACTGTTTGCAAAAACATTATTGGTTTTTCAATTTTTTTATTTTTGACAAACTTTTTTTTACTAACTGTAACTATTTTCAACTGGTATTTTTAAGTTGAAAACAAATTTTTAAACGTTTTTATCCTAATGTTCTTCTAGAATGCTCTGCATGCTATGGATTGGTCCAAGACGCGGTCCAAGTGCATCGCAATGGACTCTCCCAGCTTGAAAGTATCACCGCGAATATTGGAAGTCAACCGAACAACAATGCGCAGGGCAACGAGGATTTTGAACGCGCGTTGGGCCAGTTGAACACAACCGTGCACCGATTGCACGAACAGGCCCAGCAGAATGCAGGTATGTTTCAATGGAATAATAATATTTGCACTGAGCATTTGTATAAACATTTGTTTATAAAAAACTTAGTGTTGGTTTCCGTATTTTTTTCAATTACGGTTGTTGTTTGGCCGTGTTTCGCATGATATTTCACTAAATTAATTTTTTTTATTTTCTTACCCATTAAGGTTCAGAAATAGGAAAACAACAATCTAGGGGTAGTTCTGGGGTTGATATTTAGTGTTTAGAGAAGGTTTAAATTAATTTCCATAGTTTTAGTGTAAGGTTTCCCTTCTTTCCTCCTTCCTGCTTTCAATCCCCTCTTTTAGTTTTCCCCTTTACCCGACATTAAAACCAAATATCTTCAACCCCACAGAACACCAAAATGCGTTGAACGGGATGTTCGACCAGGTGAACGAACAACTCGAACAGCTGTACACAAAGCTCGCAGAGATCGAGAACAGCGTGGAGACTTGTGCTGCAGCCGTGCAACAAGCTGATGATAAGAACACGGCAAGCAAGAATGATACGATGTTGATTGCAGCTTCTCTGCAGTCAGCGCAGGATAAATTAGACCAGGTGATGATCGTTTGCGTGTTGTTTCATGAGTGCTGTGGGTGTAATTTGCAGCATAATGAATGCATTTGGTGATACTTCATAAGTGTCCGTGTGGGTGGTGTTTAATGTGTGCTAAGTGTTTAATTGGCAGCATAACCTGTATTTTGCGATCTCAGTGTAAAGTAAAAATAGAGGCACCGTCGGTACAAATAAACTTTATTGTAAATAATAGTAAATGAATAAACGAAGAATTTTTAAGATGTACCACATTCTACATCTTTTAGTACATTTGTTGTTTGTAATTTAATTACAAGTGTGTAATTGGCAGCGGAATATATTTGGTGATACTTCATAAGTGTTATGTAAAGTATTGTCTTTGGGTGCTAAGTGTTTAATTGGCAGCATACATTGTATTTGTGTGGTGTTCTATGGGTGCAATCGGTAGCAAATGCATTTGGTGATACAAGTGTTGTTTTAAGTAAAGTTGTAGGTACAAGTGTGAAGTAAAATATGGATGATATTGGTACAAATACTCTTTATTGGGATTAATAGTCATTCCAAAATAAATCGTCAGCTTACCCGGTTTTACCCTCTAGTTATTACAACACAACTATTACAATGTATTATATATTAATTTTACTTTCGCACCTATTATACAATGTATTAATCCCGTAGAATTAGGCAACGTATGTTAAAAGTCTTGTCTTAAGACGCAACAAATAGCCACCACCTAGGTTTCGATCTGACGACCTCTAGGTTTAAAATCCAGTGCTCCAACCAACCGAGCTATGCAATCAGTACAGACATTCAATCCCAACCTTCACAGGCAATGGATGATCTCATTGCATCCCGTATCATCGCGGAGGATAGTTTGAGCAAGGAAGACAACATGAGCAGGATCGCCAAGGAGGCAGAAGAGATAGCGGATCGACACCGGATGGAAAGCGAGGAGACGGTGAGCACAGCACAGGAGGCGTTCGACACATCACGAAGAGCACAGGATGCGGTTATGGAGGCGATTGTGGTGCTCGAATCACTCATGAACTCGCTCGATCAGATGATCGACTCAGAGTAAGTTATCTTCTTCATCTTGTAGGGAAACATGGGAATGTATGCCTGTTTGATGATGTCATACCAGTTTGATGATGTCACACTGGTTTGATGATGTCAGACCTGTTTGATGATGTCACACTGGTTTGATGATGTCAGACCTGTTTGATGATGTCAGAACGGTTTGATGATGTCAGACCGGTTTGATGATGTCACACTGGTTTGATGATGTCAGACCGGTTTGATGATGTCACACTGGTTTGATGATGTCATACCTGTTTGATGATGTCACATCGGTTTGATGATGTCACATCGGTTTGATGATGTCACACTGGATTGATGATATATAACAACCATCTTAGCATGAGGTTTAGGGTAGGAATTTGTAAGACATTTTCTTGTCAAAGTGAAATAAATCATTTGTTTTAACTTGGACATGTTATCAAACAATCAACTTGATACATACTCACCTCTACAATAGGTTTGGAGGCTTGACTGTGGCAATTTTATGATCGCCATTATAACAACAACATACTTACCAATGGATAAGCAAGAGCAGTATACATGGATAAACATATGATCGTCCGTACATTTCCATCTTCCTCATTCCTCCTCATTCCTCCTAACCTCCTCCTAACCTCCTCCTCCTCCTCCCCCCCTCCTAGGAGCCGCATCCCGAACGCGCGCATCCTCCGAAACGACCTGATATCGCAATCCTCCACTGTAATGAGCAACGCAGAAGCTGCGAAGAACGAATCGACCGATCTTTTCACCGAGGCTGAGAAACTCGCGGTGCCGATAGCTGATACTGATGAGATGACGGCGCGTTCACTACAGATTCAAACACAATCGCAGGACTTAATACCACAGGTGGGTGGTGTGCTTAAATGGCTACCACATGGTGTTTGTATATATTTTTACCACAATTTTATTTTTCAAACTTTTTTACCAAAAAATCGGAATATTTGCTGGGTTTCAATTATTTTAACAAAAAATCAGCCTATCTTGTGTGTTTTAAACTTATTTTTCAAAAGAACTGTATATTTGCTTTATACTAATATCAACAAACATTAATAAATACTGCTATTTTTCATTAGAATGGGGGTGTATGTAGATAGATAAAACAGCAGGGGTCCTTATTCCAATATTAAATCTTTCCATGTTAATCATTCCGCCTTTTTAAATCAACTGCTCAGGCTTTTGTAATAAACTGGCTGTTTAGTTTTTCCACTTTTGTTCTAATTTGGACCCCCCACCCCCAGATAAACGAGCTCGAAAGTGATTACAACAACAACTACGCGACGCTGATATCGGAGAAAGCACGCGCTGAGGAACTTCTATCTCTCACAGATGCCGCACAAGACGTGAGTTTGTGTGGTTGTTGGGATCTCTATGTGGTTGTTGGGACCTCTATGTGGTTGTTGGGACCTCTATGTGGTTGTTGGGATCTCTATGTGGTTGTTGGGATCTCTATGTGGTTGTTGGGACCTCTATGTGGTTGTTGGGATCAAACTTGTATTATATCGTCCCCCAATTTTGTCGATTAATACCTGTATTGTAATCTCCTAAACTATTATATTTGTCACAGTTAACTTCTCTTTAATTGACAAATCAGCTATAATAATTCTTTTTTACTTATAAATTGAATTGTAAGATAAGTAGAAGTGTTATGAATATTTGGTTTTTACCGGTTTCTTGTTTATTTAACCTTTAACTAGCGGTACTGTTTGTGTTTTAATTGATCAGCACATTTAATTAGGACTAACTGTTTTTATTACCTTCTGTTTATATTATTATTATTTTTTTTAATGTTGTGTGTTAAAACACGTTTAGCGCCATTGTAACATTTGTGCTTCCTTCCTAACACACAGAGTGCGGATATGTTGCTTGCACAAGTCCACAGCGCCTACCAGACCGGCAGGGAAGCAGTCGCCAGTGGAAACGCAACTTACATCGCTGTCATCAACACCAAGAAGTCGCTTGAAAGTGAGTTTTATGTTTATGCTGGTGTGTGGATAGTGTATGTGTGCGGCTAATGTGAATTGTCTAAATCAAATTGAAGTGATGTGCCGTTTTATGATAATAGTCTTTAATTGGGCTAACTCTTGTCGGGTTTCTTCTTTCCGATAGGTTTTTATGTAGAATTGGAAATATATATTTAAAAAGTAAGATGACACGTTTATGAAAACAATAATAAAACTGGAGATGCCATTTGTCATCATTATCATAATAATACCAGAAAAAATCCACACCGTGTCGTGTATAAAACCCCACCTTCCTTCCACGAACAAATTAACCACACGGTGTCGTCTATAACCCCAGGTTTCGACGAAGAGATCAGTATGAACCACGCTAAAGCTACAGCCGAGCTCAACAAGACAGACGCAATCCAAGCTAAGATCGACCTCGCCAACGAGAAGACGAACGGAGCGATATCAGCGCTAGGAACCGCTCGTTCCATTGCTGTCCAAGCAAGTGATAAGGCTCAGCAGGCTAGAGATATCGCTGGGAATGTTCAAACCGTGAGTTTAAACTCCTATCTTCGTCTGCGGTTGTTATACTTGGTATAGGATCTTGTGATCCTGGATTCGAAACCAGGCCTGGTATAAACGAACCTAGTGGTGGATCCAGTGATCCTGGGTTCGAAACCAGGCATGGTATAAACAGACCCTAGTAAGGATCCAGTGATCCTGGATTCAAAACCAGGCCTGGTATATATGGACCTAGTGGAGGATCCAATGATCCTTGGTCGAAACCAGGTCTGGTATAAACGAACCTAGTAAAGGGTCCAGTGATCCTGGGTTCGAATCCAGGCCTGGTATAAACCGACCCTAGTATAGGATCCAGTGATCCTGGCTTCGAAACCAGGCCTGGTATAAACATACCTAGTGGAGAATCCAGTGATTCTGGGTTCGAAACCAGGCCTGGTATAAACATACCTAGTGGAGAATCCAGTGATTCTGGGTTCGAAACCAGGCCTGGTATAAACATACCTAGTGGAGAATCCAGTGATTCTGGGTTCGAAACCAGGTATAGTAGAAAGAAACTGAAAATAGAACTGTAAAAAAGTTGTTAAATTTTGATATCTTTATCTCCGAACAAGCATAATTAACTAAACTGCGCATTTCCTCAACTTTTAAACATTATGAACCTCACACCACAATTCCCCCGCTAGAGTGCGCAAGACATCCGCACCGACGCCGAAAACAGCCACGACCGCGCAGCCGTCATCAGCACTTCCGTCGATAGTTTGTCGGAACGCTTGGCTTCCACCAACACCAAGCTCACTTCCGCCGAGGAACAGGCGGAAACCGACCGAGTTAACGTCGCCGCTGTAAGTATTGGTGGACCACTATGTTAACTATGGAATTAGTAGAAACGCATTACTAGCGAGCGGTACCTGGTATATACCGGGCAGTATAAAGATGACTTTAAGTAATTATGCCATTCATATTTATTGTAACGAAGGAGCGACAATATAAACTAAACTACGACGGAAATACAATTTATACCAATCCCAAACCACCACCCTGATGGTGGTTGAAAATCTACTATTGCACATTTGTTATTAATTACTAACCCACCTCTCACGATAATGTGGTTGCATTTTAATTCCCTTTTTGCGTTAATTTATATTTCCGTCTTTTAGTAATATCAATATATATGGATGTCAGCAATTATCTGACATCACATGTTGGGGTTAATACACCCACCAAGTACCCCATAACACCCCTTGGCATATACCAGGGAAAATTAATCCTTAAGTTACCCCTAGCACCCTTAGCGCCCATAATAAATACCAGGGTAAAAAAAACTGTTAAGGTAAAACCTCGGGTACCCCTAGCATCCTTAGCGCCCATGGGATATACCCAGGGTAAATAAACCCATAAGGTAAAACTCTTAGCGCCCATTGGATATACCCAGGGTAAATAAACCCTAAAACCCCAGGTACAGCTATCACCCCTTGGCACATACGGAGGGTAAATAAACCCATAAGGCAAAACCCCCCCTATCGCCCCAGCACCCCAAGGGTAGCACCCCAATTACCCCCATTCTAACCCCCCCCCCCCCTCGCAGGCGACCCAAGCGGCGAACGCTGTCATCACCAAAGCTCGAGCGAGTGATAAGCGTGTGACGTCAGTACTGGCGCAACTACAAGACCTGCTAGATCGCTTAGGTAGGTGGGCTCTATATTGTTCCGAGGGACTTGTAGGGAGTGCTATGCTCCGAAGAGGAAAATAGGAGAAGTGGGAGGAGGAGGAGAAGTGAATAGGATATTCATCTTTATCCCCGTGAATGGGAAAACCTAGGGGGTTAACACACGGACAATCGTCATATCACCTTGTGCCCATTGTCGGGTTACTTGAGCTATTACAGTGTGCTGTGTATCATTCACATGTTCCTTCCATTTAGTAGAACCCATTAATTCACTGTGTTCAGGAATTATCTGTAAAGTGCCTTGCCCAAGGACACAACCGACTAGCTAGCGACCAGTTTCGAACCTGAAATCTTTCGATTCAAAGGCGACGCACTTAACCGTTAGACCGACCGGCCGGAAAAGTGGGAAAATGTGGAGTCTTTGCAATTTAACCAACTATTAGGTTTGGA
>CH002933.1:65714-76526 GCA_000149265.1 Ciona savignyi | reverse complement strand
TGGTTAGGGGACTTTATGTTGGGGTGGGGAAATGGGTGAGTTGATTAATATAGGTCTTTGAGCAAGTTAATGTAGGTTGGTTGGCAAACTGGTATTGGATCATCAGCCACAAGGTTGTGGGATCCAAACAGCGGGCAGTCGTTGTCCCGTTTTGATGATTATTGTTTAACCAAGTAATCATGACTAAAAACCAATGGGGAATACACCAGAAACAATGTAAGTAGTATCACAAGACCTTGTATAGGAAGTGAGGAGGTAGAACTTTGCCGGGAGGCTCATCTGGTTCGTAGTGTTGCGTTGCTGGTGTCTCTGTGGGACCTGGTGGTGAGTGTGTGGGTTGGAACTAGATAGTTGTGTTGGGTCGAGTTGCTGGAGCTATTACAGTGTGTGGATGGTTGGTTCATTTATATTTTTGTGGGTGGAAAGCCAGGCTTTATCCACGAGTATCGTAAGACACCTCGTGCCCACAGTCAAGTTGCTGGAGCTATTACAGTATGTGAATGGTTGGTTCATTTATATCCTCGTGGGTGGGAAGCCAGTCTTTATCCACGGGTATCGTAAGACACCTTGTGCCCACAGTTAAGTTGCTGGAGTTATTACAGTATGTGGATGGTTGGTTCATTTATATCCTCGTGGGTGGGAAGCCAGGCTTTATCCACGGGTATCGTAAGACACCTTGTGCCCACAGTTAAGTTGCTGGAGCTATTACAGTGTGTGGATGGTTGGTTCATTTATATCCTCGTGGGTGGGAAGCCAGGCTTTATCCACGGGTATCGTAGACACCTTGTGCCCACAGTCGAGTAGCTGGAGTTATTACAGTGTGTGGATGGTTGGTTCATTTATATCCTCGTGGGTGGAAAGCCAGGCTTTATCCATGGGTATCGTAAGACACCTCATGTCCACAGTCGAGTAGCTGGAGTTATTACAGTGTGTGGATGGTTGGTTCATTTATATCCTCGTGGGTGGAAAGCCAGGCTTTATCCATGGGTATCGTAAGACACCTCATATCCACAGTCGAGTTGCTGGAGCTATTACAGTGTGTGGATGGTTGGTTCATTTATATCCTCGTGGGTGGAAAGCCAGGCTTTATCCACAAGTATCGTAAGACACCTCATGCCCACTGTCAAGTTGCTGGACCTATTACATTGTGTGGATCAGGTGGCTCATGTACATAGCCACAGCAGAAGTAGTAAGAAGGGTGTACGAACCTTTTGATTCTTCAACTGTAGCTGGCTCAGGAGGAACCTCATAAATGGGGGAATCCCCGATCGGTTTGTTCACTTCACTATACTCTGTCTGAAATGTATTTGTGACGTCATAATATAGTGGATCAGAAGGCGGTTGTATCTAAACAGTCGAGCACAGTAATACACCTCATGTCCACAGTCGAGTTGCTGGTGTTATTACAATGTGTGGATAATCAGACAGGACTTTCAATTTGGACGACTCATTAGATACCACTGGGTTGGAGCAATGTAAAGTGGCTTGCTCATGTGCACAGTAATACACCTCATGTCCACAGTCGAGCATAGTAATACACCTCATGCCCACAGTCGAGTTGCTGGAGCTGTTACAGTGTGTAAATGGTCAGACATGACTTACAATTTGGACAACCGCTAAAAGCAGACCCAGGCAGAAATACATCAAAGCAACACAACAAACACATGCGAATCAGTAAAAACTACAATTAGTGGTTCAACTAAGTACTAGCATGCACGAGAATGCAGTGGGTAAGCAAAGTTGCCACCGAATAGCTACAACCCCACACAATTCATGCAACACTTTGAACAACTGAATAAATGGAAGAATTTTTAAATTTAAAATATTATTATAAATTACTTTAAAATATTATTAAAAATAGATTATTATAAATTACTTTGAAATATCATTATAAATTACTCAAAAAATATTAAAAGTCGGAATTAAAGATTTAATTGCACAGATGATGGGCAGTGTGGAAAATAAGGGAAAACCCCTGCTGCCAGCAGTAATGTTTAGTTGATGATATTTATAATGGTTCAGTAAAGATATATTAACATATGGATACAAATAAGCAAAAAGTTTGATAACACTATTTTTTGCACATAAGCAAAGGTTAACACTATTAAGAATATAAAGGAACTTTATCAAACTGCTGATAACTTTATTGCCGTATGAAAATCATGAGGCTCGCTAGGTTTTTTGTTTTGACAATTTTCCTTGTTCCATTGATTCCTTGTCTTGAATTGATCCAACCATTTGCTTTGAATTACTGTGTAAAGCTATGAAGATCAAAAAATTGTTTAAATTATAATTGACCATAATGAAATGCAATAAAGCAAAGTGTTATTCAACAATGATTCAAATAATGATGTGAAAGAAGTGTTTTTCAACTTTTGTTTTTCAAATTTCAAAAAAAGTTTAATACCCTGTTTATTCTTGAGAATTTGTAAAAAAATTACAAGAATTACGAATTAAAAATAAACATGAAACAAATTGTAAGTTTTCCAAATTGAAAGAAAACTGCTAAAAATTTATTTGATTTCTATTTCTTGGTTCCAAGGTACCTTGCTTGTAACACTGGGTGTCGATTTATTCTTGGTTTCGTCGAGGTGCAATTTTACTTTCATGGGTGGCTCTAGAACACATTACCCCACATGAATGGTATGATATAGTAGTCTTGCAAGTGAAGTAGGTGGGGGGGGGGGTGTTTGCAAAACATACATCATTTTTACATTGGTATAACATTGGATTCGAATATGTTCTTAGCGGTGTAATGTTTCCAATAATAATAAAGTTTCTAATTAAAATTGTTAAGTCAATATTTATGAAAACCTGCATTTTGCAGGTGTTATGTTACGGCTAAACTATACCATATCATTGAATAAGTACAAAATACATGTTTATTCTGTAATATTGGCTTTTGTTTTTTTATTGGACTATGAGTTCTGCAATACAATATTGTTTGTTGTTGTGTTTCAATGTATGTTTGGTTGTCAGGTTTGGTTGAACCATCATGTCCTAGTCATATTGTGCAGACTGTAGCTCACAGCATCAGTGACAGGTATATGTGTTTCAAGGGGTGCAATTTGTGATCATGGGTGCCGCCTATGCTGTGTGTTGCAGTTATAAAGCAACGACAGAGCCAAGTTATCGAAAGTTGTAGGATTACGAACAATACATGTGATAACATAGGCTGAAACTTATAGAGTGACAACTACACTCATGGAACTTGTAATTTTAATTGCTACGATTGATATTTTGATTTAAATCCAACAGGTTTACTGTCCTAGCACAACTGAATGAAGTGTGGTTTTATTGTAGCTTGGTGTGGGATTTATTGTAGATTGCATTAGACTTTACACAAAATGGAGTCCAGTTCATTTACCTTCAGCGTCAGATGGGTCTTCATATGTGAGGTAAACAATGGACCCCGATGAGGTAGAATCCGGGTCGCTGATGCTCACAGTATCGCTCCCCCCATCTTTACCCACGTTGACCCCCGTTTCATCCATTTCTTCGCCCCCGATGTTTATTTCTTTTGAAGCGTTATTTGAGACGGTGTTTCGTTCAAGATTGTGCGTTGCAGTATTCATGTCACCGAGTATACCCGATGCTCTTAACGCCATGCTGGCTTGTTGATCCATTGTGATCTCATCATCATCTATGACATCACGGAGCATTGTGGGTGGGTGATTTGTGGTGGGTGTCGGGTGATCCAGGGTTTGTTGGACCCCTGTATCCACGTTTCTATCATGTTGGCTGTCTTCAAAGTTACTATCATTTTCACGGGAGCTATTTTCTTGACTATCGTGATCCTTTTCACCGTGAATCAGTTCATCGTGACTGTGTTCTATTTCATGATTGTTTCTGCTCATATGAGCAAGATTTTCATCGAGTTGAGGATCACGTGTTTGATCATCATGAACATCTTCATGAATTATATCATCATGACCGGAGTCATTACCTTCAGACCCAGATACATTTTCAAAAGAACCAGCATTTTCGTCATGAGAATTATCATGACCGTGAAAATGTTGATCATCACGCGCACTATCACGAATTTGACCTTCATTTTCATCATAAGAACTATCATGGCCGTGAAAACTTTTATCATCATGGGCATGATTGTGTGCATCACTAATAACATAATGAGCGAAATCGTGATCATTTTCATCATGATCACTTTGATGATAATCACTAATTTCACCATGAACTTTATCATGATCACTGTCATGATCGGTTCCACCATCACTGAGCTCATTTTCACCAGCAGACGCCAAATATATACCAGCAGACAATGCATTCACACCAGCAGACACAGGGTTCCCACCAGCAGACACTGGATTTCTGTCAGCAGACAGTGGATTCCCACCAGCAGACACTAGATTTATGTCAGCAGACACTGGATTTCTTTCAGCAGACACTGGATTCCCACCAGCAGACACTGAATCTCCCTCAGCAGACATAGGACCACCAGGTTGTATATCCGCATCTAAATCACTTTCACTCAAAGTATTGCCAACCATTTTGGCAAACAACATTTCCCGTTCAGCGCCAAGTGATTTTGGCTGATCTGACTGACTTGCGTCGGCATTCCATTCTTTATCCTTTATTCCTGATGACCTTGCATCACTGCTACTTGGTACAGGTGCTGTTTTTTTGGGAACTTGTACATTTTGTTGGTTGTTTGATTTGACTTTAATCTTCTCATCTTTATGCTTGCGCGAGAATGCCATTGTGACTCGGTGAAATCCTCCGAACATTGACCTCCGTTTGACCTCATTCTTATTACCAAACAATGACCATTGTTAACAAGAATTACACATTAACAAGTATTAAAAGCAAAATAACCAATATTTGTTTGAAAACTAATGAGAATATTTTAAGAATCTAATAAACAAGAGACTTATTACATGTAGGAAATTGTATGGTTTACAATTGAAATGTTAATATAAACCACGATATTTCCAACATATAATAAGTCTGTATTTCTTCTGAATAGAATATTAAAGTGTTTTATTTAAGTTAGCTGAGCATTTAAAACACCTTATGCAGCACATAAACAATAATAAGTAAGCATACCTGTAAATATATCAAATAACAATAATGTAGTATGGCCTGCTTGTTAAGCGTCGATTATTCAACTATTGTTAAATATCACTAAATAACTTAGTTATTTAACTCTTTCACTCCCGGCCAAATGCATTAATTCAAACATGCTGTCCCGCAGTGTTTTTTACAATTTTTAGTCATTTTCAAATTAGCACAGTTTTTCTAAAGTTTATGCTATGATTTAATATTTAGTATGGTTGGAAAGATAATTTATCCCTCTTTTAAACAAGCTGCACATCTAAAATCTACCTCTAATAAAGAATATATTATGTAAACTTTAGTGAACACCACTTTTTATGCAAAGAAAATTCTGCTCGACTTTGAAAAATTTGAGGTGCACTGACAAACGAAATACTCACTTATTATTGGAATGCCCAAATGAGATGAAAATTGGAATGTAGATTGTCTAATAGTTTTTGTACTCAGGAAAATTCGAACTGTATTTCTATCTTCCGTAGTTTTTTTACTATTTGTAATTGAAATTTTCCTTTATTCTAACTATATTATGAAAAATTGAACCAAAACGCATTGAAGTTTTTAGTTTTGTAGAACTAAAATAGTAAAAAGTATAAATAAGAACAGTGAAGGAAGTGTAAAAAGGGCATACAAAACCAAACAAACGCAAATACTATATCCAATATTCTTCAAAGCAGGGCACACCGAACTAGCTAGTCTCGCCGCCTTTTTCTTTATCGTGCGCTCAGCAGGCCCAGCTGGATTCATGCTTTGGTGAACACGAAGCATAACCGCCTGCTGCGAAAACGTCACCAACGCTCTCCTTTTTATCTCAACGGCACGAAATTCACAGAGAATGTAAAGAAAGACTTGCTTGACAAAAAGAGCTTCTCTGCAAGTTAACACGACTCCTATTGGCTGAGTTAGTCACGTGTAAATTCGTGTAAAATCGATAGAAATAAGAGGCGAAGCCTTGAAAAAGAAAGGCTATCACTCCTCGCATTTTTAATATTTCTCCACGATAATCACAGAGAATAAAATATAGGGTTTCCTTGATCGAATGAGCCATAGCTGAGGTCTCTACCATTACGCATTGCGGAGAAATCGTTTTTTAGATTTGCACCCATTTATGTACAGTCGGGATGCCATGTTTTACCACCAACTCGCGATATATGGCGAGTTGGGAGGGAAAGAGTTAACCATCTATGCACCACATAAAATGGGGAAAACTAAAAAAGGGAAAGCGGGAAGGAGAAAAGGAGGGAAACTGCTCACTAAAATGAATATTATGACATTAGAGTCAGTTTTAAACATTGGGTTGAAATTAGTGTTTAAGGCAGGGTTGAAATTAGTTTCCGTTATTTTAGTGTGCAGTTTGCCTCCTTCCCTCTTTCCCTTTTCCCCTTTTTTTAGTTTTTCACCATCCAAATTGAATCACCATTTAAGTACTTATACATGTTTACACATATATGCAGGCGTGGGGTGAAAAAGGACAAAATGTGGGTTAATAGACATGCTGGGTGGAGGTGCTCAGCATGCAGTGGTATGCATGGGGGTTCACAAACCTCTGGGGTTGTTTCCCCGTTTTCCAACTTATGTGGGAGTGTGCGTCTACGTCTTGTGCTATCTCCACCCTCATTCATGGGTTCAGGCGATTTCTTTGGTGATTTGTCATGTCTTGGTGAATGTTGAGGGCTCGTTTGAATATTGCCGCTCGAAGTTTGAGGCTCAGCTGGACGGGTTTCCACCTAAAATCGTTTCACTTCACCACTGATGTAGGATGGGATACGGGCCAAATGGTCCGCTATATTCCGGATCCATAATAGCTCTAGGCGCTGAAGTAATGGGCCTTTTGTGGCCTAAATTCCTGGTCCCGGTGGCTACCGTGGACCCGCCCATACTAATGAATGATTGACTGAATGTAGGATGGGGTATGCAGGGATTTGAACCACATTTCAAGGGTAAAAATGTATAGTTCATTAGCTGGGTAGATTTTTTGAATGGAAGGGAAACTCCTACATACCAATTTGGTAGCAGATAAAGTAGCAAGGTGAGATAGGTAATAGGTAACAAAATGAATTTTCACTAAAATTAGTGACAATCATAACGAAACCACATTATAAGGGTAATGGGGTACAGCTAGGACGTTGGATCACCTTAGCTGGGCTGTTATAGACTTTTTGGATGGAGGGAAAGCACCTACACATCCACAAGGACAGTTATGTTGCAAGCTAAGAGCTACCATAATGAAGTTTCACTAAAATGGGTGAAAAACATTACAAAACACTCTAATCATCTACATTGTTTAATATCTATCTACACAACTATATAGCAATGCTAGCTAAGTATCTACATAGTTTAACATTCACACAATTTAGTACAAGTTGTTCGAACCTCCCCAACAGCCACATCAGTGTAATTGTTCCCTGCATCATCTTGCTTGTGCTGGACCGCCCCGATTTCCAGGTTCACATACTGATGGGACCTGCTGTGGGGAAGGTATCATGTTTACATCACCAGCACAGGGATTATTGACATTTTTATAATCTAGTGCTGTGATAGGGTGGTCGTTTAAACTATAAAAGCAATTGGGTATATAATTATAGAGCAGAACCTTTGGAATAATATTAGGGTAAGTTCAATACATGTATAAAAAGAAGTATAAAACAAAAGCTTGTGTTGTTAAATGTTGTTTATTGTATAAGAATGGCGTCATGATCGGATCGGAGGGTATTTGGTTCAATCTTCACGCTGACCACTTTCTGTGCAGTTTTGACTCGTGAAATAATGCTTTATTAATGTATTAAATCAAATGGATTGAGAAGTTTCTTTATTAGGTAACATTAAAAAGATATAGACTTGTATATCATCAAAGGATTACATGTGTTATAAATTATTTCAATTGATTGTAAATAAAAGAAATAAACTATTTCCAATCTACACAAACAAATAATAAAAATGAATATCTAATGCTAAATATTCCATCTACTTAATAATAACATAATTATTAACATCCATGTATTGACTATTGATGATGTAATAATGCTCGATGTTCATCCATGTATTGATGATGTCATAATGCTCAATGCTCATCAATGCATTGATGATGTAATAATGCTAAATGTTTATCCATGTATTGATGATTCCAACTCACGATTTATCGTTGCTCGTTCTTTTACTTCTTGGCCTCTCATGAGCGTGAGTTTCATCACCCTCATCATGATGTGATCTTGTATCATGAGATTTGGACCGCTCATGGCCCCGTGAAGACCCATGATCACGAGAAGAACCATGGTCACGTGATTTCGAACTAAAAAGTGAGAAATCTTGGTTAGTTTTTACTGATGGTTAACATTAATTACTCGGAAAATAAATCTCCAACTAAATCTTGGTTATTGATATGTACTCTCTTACACTGGTTTGCACTTTTTATCTAAGTATTTGCACTTTGATTTTGTGTTTTTGCGTTTGCATCTTGGAACCCCAATATTGTACCAACCTGTTGTTTCTATGTTCGTGATCTGAATGACGTCGTGATCGCTTATGTTGTACCTCGTCCGCAGGGAGTGTGGAGGGGTCAGGGGAAGAGCTTTGGTGAACCTCATTATGACTGTGGGGGAGGGGGTTCAGTTATACTAGGAACAACTTTCAACTTTATTTCCATTAAAATTGGTTGATATTTATTTCCGTTGAAATTGGTTGATATTTATTTCCATTGAAATTGGTTGATATTTATTTCCATTGAAATTGGTTGATAAAATTGGTTGATATTTATTTCCATTGAAATTGGTTGATAAAATTGGTTGATATTTATTTCCATTGAAATTGGTTGATAAAATTGGTTGATATTTATTTCCATTGAAATTGGTTGATATTTATTTCCATTGAATTATATTAGCTTATAGCTTGTTAGACAGATTGTTGGGGGAAAATATAGTTATACAAAAGAAACAACATTTACACCAAAGATAGTTGATAATACAGACTAAAGGACTGACAACTTTATTAGTTCATTAAGTTGCAACATTTGTTTTTTTAATGCATTTTCTCATTAATTTTATTTTTTATTATGGAATAAGACTGTGGATTTGCCATTTATAGCCCAATTGGTTACCTAATTTTTACTTGTTACAACAAAAGTTGGTAGGTTGTGGGATTGAAACCAGCTGCTAATCGAAAGTTGCCTAAACTCAGTAGATTAAATTGAACACAAACTGAAGCGAAACCTTTTTCAGATATATTCAACAGTGTAACAGCCACAGTAACCCACAGTGGGCATAATGTAAACCGACCCATATACCTATGTAACATTGCATTAAACTCACATATTGGGGTGAAGTCTCTGGATCTTGTATTCACCATTGTTGTAAGCGTCTTTCACATTGAGTAGAACGTGGCTGAGTTTGGTTCTCACCTAGTGGGTATGACACTGATATCAGGGAAGTTGCTGGATCATTTTGTCTACAACTTCAGATATAACAATGTTTGGGGGATCAAGCTACGTCATTTGTGTTATAAGATCCAGTGACCATACCACAAGGTTACTTGGGTAAATGACCTAAAGTTTGTAGTATTTAAACCAGCCAGTGGCTTGTTGTATCCTTGGGTGGGATAATGGGTTCTAACAAAATTGTAAAAATGCATTCAATCATGCACAACACACTACAATAGCTTCGGTAGCCTGGCATCAAGCGCGGGGTTATATGACGATTGACCGTGTGTTAACGTCCTTTATGTTTCCCCATTCACGGTAATAAACATGAATATCCTATCCAACCCTGGTTAATCGACCACATAGAATCATCCGAGACAACTTGTAGCCAACATTGCTGTTTTTATGTTTTCTATGTTCTTTTTTTTAATGTTTCGCATAAGTGCTCAAGCATGTTCTCGTCTTTTAGTTAGCCTTGTATTTCGTTTATTTTTACTTTGATTGCCAACCAGCAGTATGTATTAGTTGCCGATTTGTTTTTATTAGTGTTCTAATTTTTAATGTTTAAATTCTATTTGAATAAGGATTAAGGGATAATATCCTAAACTGCTGTCTTTCTTTGGACTATATATATATATCTCGATAAGCCACAAACTATACTTCTGCAAGTTCAAGATAAAATGCTTTTTCAGCGGTTGCAACATTACTCAGCACATCTGTGCAGAGAATAACGCGAGAGTCGTACAAATCAGGAAGTTCATCGTGGAGCTGAGTGTTTAACATGTCGTACGTCGACTTTGTGATCGCTACTTGTTCCCGAGCCTGTGATCGGGTTTATGATTGAACATTTAAACAAAAAGGATGAACTGGAAGTGGCTTGGAATCATTTATAATAAATATCCAATATTTCAAAATGTATGCTGATCCATTTTATAATTTTTGGGTGGAAATATGTATAATAAAAAACTAATTTTTCAAATTTATGTTGAATTCATTTAATAAAGTAGATAAATATGCCCAACATTTTAAATGGATATATGTGATAACAATAGCCCAATCCACCACCTCATTCCCACCCCTCAGATTATCCCTCACCTTTGTGATATATTTATTGATTTCTATCCTTTTTTTAAATGACATATTTTTTAATGATTTTATGTTTTTCAGTCTTTTCCTGTTCCTGTGCCGTGTTTGCTATATTTGCCGTTGTTTAATACTGCGGCAAAATATGAATAAATCAAACTACGCCGATTGCCTCACCTTAGTGATCTTGGATTCCTCAAGCTTCTTAGCGCTCTGCATAGCAAGTAAGTTCCTCCGAGCCGCATCAT
>CH002933.1:47288-65614 GCA_000149265.1 Ciona savignyi | reverse complement strand
GATATTGTACAGTATATTGTACCCTTATGGTTTTTCCGTTTGCAGATACGCACGGATTCATCAAGACAACTGTCAGATTTCCTTATGCCTCTAGACGGGTATTTGCAGGTATTGAAGTATGCACTTTTATCTTATTGCACTAAGGAATCAAAACTTGTGATTGTTGTTTGTAATATAGGCAATCTTCAGTTTGTTCTTATGCCCATAGTATCCGGAGCTATTGTAATACGTACTTTTATCTAATTACACTTAGAAATAGAAACTGGTACATTACTGTCGTTGTCAGGCATGGTTGGTAGATAACCTCTTTATACAGACAGTCAACATGGGATAAATATGCATAGCCCGATATTGCAGTGTATTTGGGAGCAAAATTATCATTGATTATTAACCAAGTCTGTGCAGTGAGCGTGAGTCTTTAACAGTCGTTATTATATAGAAAACTGTCAGATTACCCTATGCCCATAGTTGGGTATCCAGAACTTTTGCAATGCGTATTAATATATGAACATTAGTCAAGGACAGTCTTTTACAATTAGAATAAATTTTTTATGTTTATTTCATAATTAACAAAATTCAACAAAAAAGTTTGAAGATTATATTATTTCCAACATGCAAATCATAACGAGGTTATAGAATATAAAGTTAAATGAAACATATTCCCAACATTATATTGTATTTTAAACTCACCTGATTGAGATGTGTGTGGAGCGCTGTGATGGCCTCTGTGTTTAACCTTGCATGCAGGTCATTGTACAGCAGGTCTGTGGTCTGCGGAATAATATGTACATGATCACTACATGTAATGATTTATTTAAAGCATTAATGCTAAGATAACAATGCATTATTAAAAAGCTAAGGGTCTAGGCGCAAACTTTATATTTTTTAACGATATCAAATGAATTATCATTGTAAAGTTGAATATAGTGAGTTAAGTTATTGTTTTTGGTATGTGTAAGTTAATTTAAGAAAATTTAGTTAACGTTAGGAGTGCAATTAACAATGCAAGATAGCTAATCCACCCTTAGTGACCAGTAAAGTTGAGTGTGTGCTCAAGGGTATACACATATAGTTGGGGTATTTCAAAAGGTGCAGGATCGACAACTTTCCAATAAAAAGTAGTATAAGAGTGAGTTAGATGGATAATATATGTGGGTTTGGATTATTTAACAATTACACTAATAAACTAAAAAAATATAAAAAATGTAAAACAGTTAAGCGATTTATGTGTGCCAAACAAAAGTAAATTTTCTATCTATTTATATTCAATAAATGTTCAATTGAAGAGATTTACTTTTTTAACATTTCAGTTGACATAATTTTTAACTGGCGTTGTTAAGAAACAATTAACTGGTTAACCTTTTTTATGATCAGCTAGTTAAACTAAAAGGTCAAATACATGCTTGGTACTGTTATCTTTGTAATTTGTAAATCCCTTACTGTAGAATTTTGCAAACACTGACTAATAATGTTGGTCTAAAATACACCGAGCACAGCACAGAAGCAATACATGGGAGGCAAAGAAGATCAGGTGATTAATGTAAGGGGTGCTGATGAAATAATGTCAAAATTACTTTTCCCGTTAAAATTTCTATTACCATTGTAAACTAGGCAACAGTCAAAATGTGTTGTCACTTGACCACTAAACAATCATTAATTGGGAAGCTATTAGATCTGTGTGGACACTGACATCTTTATAAAAGTTGATGATTCTGATAATTTGGTTAACTAAGCAGATAAAATGGGGTAACCAATTATAAATGCATTCTCTGTCGGTCAGATATTATTGTGTACAACAATTTAAAAAACAATCAATTCACCTTCAATTGGTTATTGCTTTAGATTTATAAGAGAGATAGAAAAGATACAAATACATAATGCTGGAGTTAAAGATAAAAAGTAACCCTTTTACAGTAACTGATTACTTTTTGTTGGGCGTTCTCACTTGGAAACTGCAGTTTTAATATAATATTAGTGGTTAACAGACAACAATTAGCCTCACCAGATGAATGTTTAACGATAACTGTTGCCATGCAACGATTACCCGGTTATTTTGGGGGCGCAATTACCCGCTTATACATGCACCGATACACACCTATGTTAGCCTCACCACACGAATGTTCATTGATAACTATTGCCATGCAGCGGTGAACCCTTAATTCGGGCTGATGTACACACCGAAATGTTACCACCCTCCACCCACCTTAGCAAGCGAAGCGAGCATATCTTTCCCCATCCATTCATCTTCATAGAAATCATGTAAAGACTCGTAAAATATCTTCGCGGCTGTTTTCATTGCTGCGCCAATTTGTAAAAGAATGTTATATACTCCGGTTGTATAGGTGATGGGAAGATATTAAAACATTAAATACAGTAATGACTTGATATTATACTCCTCTGGCTTTCTTAATGAAAATTAGCCTAACTCGGTATACACTATCGTCAAACCTAAATTTTTAATTAAAAAAAGAACATTTATAATATATATTAATACATGTTTTGTGTTAAAATCGAGCATGTATAAATAAAGTATACACTATACAAAAAAACTAGATACTGCTATCAGACATTAAATGTTTTGCAAAATGCATTGATTAAATACTACACTTGTTTTAGGTAAACTATTTCTGCATCTTGAATGTGACGTAGGTCATTTTACGTTTTAATATCACCCAATAATCTCCTGGGTTCGTGTGATGTCCACTAACTACCTTGCTTAAGGACATGTTGTACCAATCCATCAATCTTATAGCTAATGAAAACACTATCTAAAAACACCACAAAAATGTTACTAAATCTAAAACCATGTAATATTTGCCAAATGTGTCCGACCAGTCAGTCTGGTGGTTTAGTGTGACGCCTTTCAACCGAAAGGTTGAAGGCTCGAAACTGGTCGCTTGATAGTCGGTTCTGTCCTTAGACAAGGCACTTAACGGACATTGTCTGAACCCAGCGGATAAATGGGTTCTGCTAAATTGAAGGAACGTGTATATTATACACAACACACTGCAATAGCTCCGGTAACCCGCAGTGGGCGTGAGGTGATCTGATGATTGCTTGTGCGTTGGTTTTCCCATTCACGGGGTTAAACAAGCATATCCTATCCTATCCTAAATATGAAACCATGCGAAAACAACAATGTCCACCTCAAACCAAGAACCGCCTTATTAATTAATACAAAGGCCAAAGTGGTAAATAATTAGTAAAAATGCTCTGAATCAACCAGAGTATAAAAACAACTGACGTAAGCTTATTCCCACAATGATAAATCTTTATTAATAAATAAATAGGGTATTCCCCTCCAGTGTTATCTTTGCTCGCATAATTTATATCTAGATTAGGTTCCAGAATTCTTTAACGATTAATAAATAATTGCAAAAAAATTAAACTAAAAGGTACCGGGACTTCCGGTATATAAATTCTTATTTTTTGCAGAACATAATCGTCTAATATTACGTAAATAACAGGTGTGAGAAAGCCAACTACAGGGTATTTATATTATTACATCCTTCAACATAACTAATAGTTATTAAAAATCTGACAAATAAGTTTTAAGGTAAACATGGTTTTATATTCTAATTAAAGTTAGACACATTTGCTTTCTAAAATTAAAAAATTATTTAAAATAAAATTAAGCTTATTTCATCTATTACATCTTTAAAATATAGTAAATCTTTAAATATTTCCTCATTTATTGGGATTACGGAGACATTCACCTGATATTGATGCAAGGTAAACTTTCATGTCTCGTTGGAATTTGTGGGCTTGGTTCTGTGGATATTTAACACAAGTTATCATCAGGTACAAGCATATTTTGGTATAATAAGTCTGCCAATGTAAGGTGAAAAAATGTGTCCTTGGGTGAGAATCGAACCACGACTTAGGATTAATGCAAGTTTTTTTCTATCAGTACTTAGTTTTATAAACCACAAATTGCACGTTATTTTAAGTGTTTTTCCCAAACAATGCTCGGGGCAAACACTGTGTAACAAAACGCAATTTCTGAATAAAAAAGGTTACCGGTACATTTTAAATCTTCATCAGCAAGTATAACAACCTTACATTGCTTATGTAAAAGCATGTGTGATTAGAACATCACAATTACGTGTGACATAGGGTATTTTAAATTTCACTTGCCAACACACACAGAGTTGTGGTCTATATCATTAGTATTTCATATAAGTACTTATATTCGCATCAACCATGCAACACCATATAGCGGTTTTAAACGATACAATAAAATTTGCCAGCACTTTCAGTGCGGTAACTTCCTATTGCATAATTTAAGTTAAAGATAAAACATACCATGAATCTGTTTATATTTGTTAAACTGTGTTAAAATTTTCAATTTATTTTAAGTTTGAAAGTCTGCATAAATAATGAAATATATTCACACACACATCCAATATTAATGCTCCCATTATGACGTGTGTTGGTTTATGAGCAGAACCAACTGATACAGGACGAACAGCATTTGTGAGTTTAGTACCGTCCTAATTGGATTCTCATTTTGTTAAATATTGCGTTGTAAACTGGTTTGTCAGTTGTACGTTGTTAGCAGCATAAGATTAAACTTGTTGTTTACCATGGGTGCAAAAAATTATTATTTCAGAAAATAACATATGTTTGGGGGCAATTTAAACACCAAATACTCAATCAAAATTAACTCCAACCAAATACAGTGATAAAAATATCTTTAAATTTACACTTAATATTGTGAAAGAACGATCATCTAACTACATTAAGTATATACATGGCGTGTATTATATTGATTGGGAGCTGCATGAATTGCATGATATAATATAACTCAGTTGCATAGTTTTAAAGGAATGATTTGTATGTGGTAAAATATATATGTTAGCCATGCTAACAATCAACATGGTATGAATATACTCGTAGAAGTTGGAAGGGCAAGGTAATGTTTTTACAGCCGGCACCTCGGAATATAAGTCTTCGCTTGTTAACCATGCTAGCAATCAACTCGTTATGAATTTGTTTGATTTGTATAGTAATGGTGCAAGTTGGAAGGTAATGGGTTATGTTTCCACCCATGGTACTTCGCACTATACGTCTCTCAAAATCAGCAGGAACTCGCAGGGTTGAGAATTAGGTCAGTTGTTTACCCGCAAACATTATGACATCATTGTAATTTGTAAGAGAATGGTACAACAGGACGCTAAATATTTACTTTGTTCGATAAATAAACCTCACAGGATAAAGTAAACACAGATTACGTTGATCTTTAGAGGAAGGAATTTGTAGTTTCGTAATTTAGCAAGATTAAATATTTAACATTATCATTTTCGGTACGGTTTTTTTTTTTTTTTATAAGTGTCAACAAGTTATTGCTTCTAAACTGCAATGGTATCTTATTTTAAACATTAAATTGGATCTTGAACATATTCACTGGTATATTTGCAAGAAATATTTCACATTTGGATTGAAACCAGCTGCAGGCTATTCGGATTTGTCCCTCGCAATGCACATAGTAGACATCACCTGGACCCAGTGGATTATTGGGTTCTGCTAAAACTATAAAAAGATATCACATATCACAAAACGGTGCAATAGTTCCATTAATCTGATGGTGGATGCAAGGTTACCCGACAATTGCCTGTGTAATATTGCCCCTAGTGTTATCCCAGTTATAGGAATAAAACATTAATTTCCTATCCTATACGAAAATGAAGATTATATTTAAGGTATTGGTGGGAACCACCACCTGACAATATGAAACAATATCCTAACACTCTCAATTCTACACAACACAACCCGACAGTGGGCGCAAGGTAATCTGACAATTGCCTGTGTAATAACGCCCCTAGTGTTATCCCATCCATGGGGATAAAACTTTAATATTCTGTCCAGTATCCTCGACAAAGCTGAGCAGATGGTCAAACAAAGTAGATGCAAGATTATGGTAAACATGAAATCTACTTTCTTTAGGTAAATAATGGATAACCCAAAAAAGAAAGACTGAGATATAAATCAGAAATTTTAAAATATTAAGGAAATATTTTTACAGATCTTTTGCTCATGGTGTTACTCAGTGTTTAGGATCATGTATCACTAAACACTCAGTTGTTTAGCTATGTGATGTCATAAACATATTAGTGACAAATAGGATGGGGGTCGTTAAAGCCTCAGAATGAGCAACAAAGTAAGAAATGGTTAAAAAAATGCTAGGAACCGCTATTTTAGGAAATGCATTTTATCAAAGCAAAACCATAAAAATGCATGCATTTTGTCATGGAAAATGGAAATGGAAATGCATTTTATTAAAGCAAAACTAAGAATTACCTGTTGTTTATTGACAAGATGAACGTAGTTGTCGATTATCTCATCTTTGGTTTCGTCTCCAACCCCAAATGTTCGCAGCATCTGTGAAAACAATCAATTCAATCTGACATAAAATTCTAATTAATCCCATCAGACCAGGCGGATAATCACGGTTAATCAGACATGACATTAAATTTTGACATAAAATGCCAGTGGGAGATACCGGTACATGTTAAGTGGGTTGAGCAGGTGTAAATTAATAAAACATTTCATGTCCACAGTTTCTGGAGCTATTGTATGGATAATAACATAAATAGTAATTTGGATGAGATATTAAGCAACAACTAGGTTGGGAACAATTTAAATGGCTTGCTCAGGTGCACAGTAATACACCTCATGCCTACAGTTGTGTGTGGATAATCAGACATGACTTTTAATTTGGACAACTCAATACTACATTAAATTTTAATATAGGAATGATACATTATTAGCAATTTTAGTGATAACATAAAATAGTTTTAGTTTATTACATTATAGCTCCTTAAAAAGGTAGTTTATAATAATAGGGTACCTACATACTGTGCAGCCTGCCAATAAATTAAAATTAGGGAGTTAAATTACCCATTACCCATATAATGGTTTAGTTTAGTTTATTCATTTTTGCCCCAGTATTAAAAAATGACAAATGGATCAAATCACGACACAGAAACAGAAAAAGACGGCAAAGCGAACAGTTGTTAAAACATGTCATTTAAAATAAAAGGATATAATATAATAAATATAGCGGATGGTTAAGAAAAATGTATGAGTACATAAACACCCAAATCACTATGTAAATCTTACTTTTTCTTTACTGCGGAAGGCCATTTTAGAAACATTCCTTTTCAATCTCCCATCTTTTTTATTGTTGCTTGATTCCGCCATTCTTGATATAATTAAGATTATCCAACACACAAGATGCAATTCATTTACTAATATCTGGATGAAGCACCAATTGTGATGATCCAATGTGCTTTACTAGAATACGAAATTTAAGTTAAGTTAATAACAACTATCAAATAAATAAGAATAAAAAACGACCGTTATTGGGTCACAACAAATCAGTTAAAAAAGAAGTAAATTGACGATCAAATAGGCCCATAAAAATTTTTTTCCCCAAAAATTCTATAATTTAAGATGGAGGGTAAGAACTAACACTAAGTTTAATAAATCAATCAAACATAATTATTTATTAAACCAACATTAAACGTTTAACACTACTCATAACGCCCTAATCTTTATTTTAGTCAGAAGTATTCCTCACTCCCTTCTTTCAGTTTTCCACGAATGGAGACATTTAAAAGACCGTCGTTTTAACTTACTTTCCTCTTTTAAATAAATAGTAGTAAAATATTGTCTTTCTAATGTTACTGAATATAAAAGTCAACTGAATTTAATTCAATTACTAAACAATTTAGAAACTACTAAACGAAATACAAAAAAAGCTATAGCAGTCAGATTTGACATACTGATCTTAGTATTAATTGATTGTATAATAAGTTACAATGTGTTAATTCGCATGATAATAAACCATAACAGCTGTCTGATCATTTGAAATAATTTATCAAAAATTTCTTATATATGCTGGAACAGCGCCCTCACTCGGTACATTTGTCGAATGTGGGCAATTTATCTCCGGACGGAAAACGCAGGGGTAATTGAAAAAATATCGTACATTCCGTCTGACGGTTAGTCGCACCGCTACGAGATGTATATAAACATAATTATCCAAACCCATGGTAAAAACAAGAAGACCAAAAATGCAAAGGGAATATAAGCCTAGACCACGCCTATTTTTTATCCTCTGATAGGGAAAAACGCAATTGTCGAAATAGATAAACATGGGCAATGGTTACGTTACCTTGCATCTACTGTCGGATTAACAGGATAGTGTGTTAAATTAGGATTTTGCAACAGTTTAGATGGATTCCCTAAATCACAGGTTTTGGGCAAGTTCAGATTTTTTTTAAATATTCTTTACAAAATTCTCGAATTTTGTTTTTAATTTCATAACATCGCAGATCACAGTTAAAATGTGCAATATTAAAATAAAATTCGGTAACCCGACGATGAACGTTTCATGATGACTGCCCGTGCAAAAAAAAACAACCTTTTGCGTTCAAAGAATGACGTCACTTTATGGACATCGGCCCAACTTTCTAATCCACGGGAAAACCGACTGTATGCCAACGCGAGTGATCGCCAAACTGGTAAAGTCTTAATTAGTTCGTAGCACCATGACATAACTACATAAAGTATGCTACAATGTATTATGTGACACTGAAAAACGCACTAAGACATTAAAGGGCAAAATTAATGGGAAACTGCTAATTAATCTCCAAGCTAACTTTTAAGGTTTACCAGCAACCCACTAGTCGAAATAAACAGAAGTGTATCAAACCATCATTAGTAATACATGTGGTACCCTAGTGTGTCACATCACCATGATTAGAAACCAATGGACCAAGCTAACAGGTAGCAACTACACCGTGGAAGATAGATATTTGCCCAAAATATTTACAAATCTTTATAACACATGGAATTTCATCATGAAATAAACGAAGATGGCCCTGTAATTTGGCAATCTCAATTTTGACAAGTTTGAACTTGCACTTCCAACATTTTTGTTTTTATTTAGAAAGTGACTACAAAATAAACTCATATTATATAATTATGCTACGTGAAAACAAAATACATTGTTACGTCACAATAGTTTAAATGGTTCCACGGAAACATAAAATTAAATTTTATTTCAATAGAGATTCACGGAATGTGTATGTTTGCATACAGGTATAGAAAAATGCTAAAATCTGGTATATTTTAGCTTGTTCTCGATTTGCAAAGCGAGATGGGCTGCTGCGGCAGTAAGGAAACCATGGTGCAACGGTTATCTCAGAACGACGAGCCTGCCACGCCCATTCGAGCTAAAAAGCCAAGAGATTTGATATTTCTATTACTTTTCATTGGTATGCTAGGCGGAATGGGTTATCTGGCTCAGCAGAGTATAAATAAAGGTGACCCATCTCGCTACTTATACGGTGTCGACTCTTGGGGCAATGTATGTGGGCGGAAGAAAAACGTACCAATCCCAGCAGTGACCACTTCTGGTATGGATAGATCGAAACACATTTACGAATTCAACATGGCGTTTTCGGATATCAAGACAGCCGCCGACCCAACTCGACTGTTGACTGGTGCCAGCGGACCGGCTGTTCTGTGCGTTAAGGAATGCCCAGCGAGGTTTATTAAATGCGAAGAGTTGCTAGCAAACAACTCGTACCAATTGGAAGGTTCAGTGGTGACGGAGAGAGTATGTACGATGCCGTACGGTTGGATTCTACCGCATGTACCGGTTATTAACCGATGTGTACCAGCACAACTAGTTCAGGTACATGGCATCACTTATAGGAGGCTATTCATGTTTATCCCCGTGAATTGGAAAACCAAGGGGGTTAACACACGGGTAATCGTCAGATCACCTCGCGCCCACCGTCGGGTTACCGGAGCTATTCAAGCAATGTCCGTTAAGTCCCTTGCCCAAGGACACGCTGACTAGCTTAGCGCCCAGTGTTAAAGCTGCAACCTTTCGCCTAAAACGCGCCGCACTGAACCACCAGACAAACCGGGCCTATAATTGTTGACCGATTCATATACAGCTTGTTTGGTTAAGTGAAGAAACCTCCCAATTATAACACACTCTATAGTAACCCATGGTGGGTTACCCTACGATTGCCTGTGTGAGAATGCTTTTTACGTTTCCCATTCACGGGTATAAACTATAATATCCTAAATATCACCATTTCCGACTTGAAGGCTGGAAACCAGTTTGCCGACGCCGCGGTTCAAGCTGCTGGTTCCGCCTCCGGAAGTTCAATTCCGCAAAACCTGAGCGACCTTGCGTCATTGAAGCCCGGGAAGGCCGGAACAAAGCCGGGAGTTTCATCCTTTACCGCCGTCATCCACCAAGTGATTCGGTCGATGGTGGAAAACTGGTCGGACATCGCTTACCTGGTGCTGTTGTCTCTCGGTATCTCGCTGGTCATGATCGTTCTACTGCAGCTCTTCACGCGAGTTATCGTTGTCATGATTATTATAATCGCGGGCGTCGCGAGCGTGGCGGCGACGTCGTTCTTGTGGTACTCCTACGCGATCTCAATCGGGAAAATCAACGAAACTGACGTCACAAACGCGTTAGATTCAGCCGTGTCGTCAATTGACTCGGTCACAGGCAACTTAACTGCGATTCAGACCAATTCGTCCAATCTATTGAACTCACTATCCAGCCCTGCCGTCCAAGACTTCAAATACCTTCTTCCCCTGTGTATTGCTGTCTCCATCGCTACTATTATCATCCTCGTTTTACTGATATGGATTCGTAAAAGCCTCTGCCTGGTCATTAAGTTATTTGACGAGGCCAGCTTAGCGGTATTCAGCATGCCCGGTATATTCTTACAGCCGTTTATAACGTTGTTGGCATTTTGCTGTGTCATCGCGTATTTTCTTATCATCGGAGGCTTCATATTCACAGTCCAAGTCCCGAGAGTCGATGGGAGCGGGATGGCGAGCTTCGTTCAGGACCCAAAGATGCCGATCATCGCGCTCATTGCGCCTCACATCTTCGGCTGCCTGTGGATGATGGAATTCGTGTCCGGATGTCAGCAGGTGATAATCGCTGAGGCGGTGAGCGGATGGTTCTTTAAACTTCGACGGAAAAAGTGCAAATTCGATCTCTGCCCTGCTTCAGGTCCAACCCTTAACCTTGTGCTGTATAACCTTGGGTCAGTTGCCTTAGGATCACTGGTCATCGCCATTGTACAATTCTTGCGAGTCATTCTCGCTTATGTCCAGAAAAACCTAAAGGGTAAGGAGAGCAAAATGGTTAAATTCATATTGAAGTGCATGGCTTGCTGTCTTGCGTGTTTCGAGAAGCTTCTCAAATACGTGAGCCGAAACGCGTACATTTGTGTAGCGATGTACGGAGATGGTTTCTGCGCTGGCGCCAAGCACGCAGTGGCGTTGTTGATAAAGAACGCGAAGCATATGATGGCGCTGAACTGTGTGAGTGCGTTCTGCATCCTTCTTGGCAAAGTGGCTGTTGTGGTTGTCACGGCGTTTATTGGCGTGGCGTGGTTTTCGTCGAAACTGGGCCCAACCGCTTCTGTGCTAGACTACATCGCCCCGCTCGCTATAGCATGCATGGGTTCGTTCGTTACAGCGTCTGCATTCTTCAACGTATACTCAATGGCCATAGACACACTATTCCTGTGCTTTTGTGACGACCAGGAACGTAACAATGGATCCGACAGGCCATATTTCAGCAGCGTTGCCCTGCAGAAATACATGACCAGAAGTGCTGGAAGTTCGGGTAAAAGAACACCAGCCAAATCTGCAAGGGCGATCCACCCGTCTTATTAAACACCACCGAACGTGATTAACTTATATGTAATAAACAAGCATGCATTGTAAGTTTATGTCATACACTCGCACACAAAATGTGCGAATTTGTTGTCTTATACCGGTCCTGGTATCGAAAAAAGCACCACCGCCATACACTTTGGTGTATTTTTCTACTAGTCGGTCATGCTAATAATGCGACAACACTTTTTTTTACTGTTTTAGTTGAACCTATTAAACCGCTGGTTTTGATGGACGTGCGCTCACAGTATAACCGTTGAGAGAACCGTACAGCCAGAGGCCAGTTTGATGCCCCATATTTTGGCTGACAATGCCCTCGTTACTATTATATTTCATCCACCATAGAGTGAAATCCAAAAGCTTTGAATTTGTGCTAACAACACCACACAAGCCTATAAAACGAAGCATAACTAGTACAAATTGGTTTATTATGATATTGCACAAAGTGACTGTAAACTGATATTTGATTATCGTGCTTGGTTTTTACCAAGTGGGCATGCCATTTGTGCCGTGTCCGTCTATTATGGTCTAACACACCACATGTACAGAGAATTAGTATTTGAATTCCGAAGCATTCGGTACCAGTCTGTTCGGGAATTCGTGGTAACTGGGAGCTGTATATATAGCGGTCGGTTCTGGGATTAGGATTACCACATGCTCACAGTCGGATTACCAGCGCTTTGTTGGTGACATAGCACAGCAACTAACTATGTACGGCGCAGCAACTAGCTATGCACGATACAGCAACATATATGGTAGAGCAACTACCTTTGTACGGTACAGCACCAGCTTCTTACGGTACAGTAACTAGCTATATACGGTACAGTCACATATACGGTACAGTACCAGCTATGTACGGTACATGACCAGCAAGCTTGGTAACATACATGAACTAGCTAAGCACAGTAGCAGTATTAGAAGTTGGGTTTGTATTTCTTCATTTCCACCATTATGAGATGCATGTTGACAAGCTCAGATCTGGCCGGCATTGCTTTGAATGGGGGCTGGGTGAATAGCTTCTGGAAGCGATGGTAATACTGTATGAGGTGGGTGAATGCAGCCTGTGGAGTTGAAATCTTGTAAATCGCGTTGTTACTATTAGTTGTTGGGACTTAACAGTTTGGTGGGTTAGTGTCTTTGGAACTTGTAGCTAGCTAGTCGGTTGTGTCCTTGGGCAAGGCACTTTACGGACATTGCCTGAACCCAGCGAATTAATGGGTTATACCAACTTAAAGGAACGTGTCGATCATATACAACACACTGCAATAGCTCCGGTAACCCGACGGTGGGTGCGAAGTGATCTGACAATTGCCTGTATGTTAACCCCCTTGGTTTTCCCATTCACAGGAATAACCATGAATATCATTCTATCCTATCCATACACAGTACACTGCAATAGCTACAATAACCCGACAGTCGGCGTGAGGTAATGTGACGATTGCTCGTGATGTGATAATATTTTGCCTTTAAACCTATTCCCAACAACAAGCAACAGAACTGAGCAACACTGGCAAGGCACTTAGCGGACATTGCCTGAGCTTAGTGGATTGATGAATTCGACTAAACTTAAGGAACGTCTAAATCATACACAACACACAGCAATAGCCCTGTATCTTTATGGTGAGCGAGAGGTGATCTGACGATTGCTCCGTGTAATGTGATAATATTTTCCCTTCAAACCTTTTCCCACCAACAAGCCAGAGAAGCAGCACCCACCTGCACGATGGTGCTTCCCACTTTAAAGTTGGTAAACGACGTGGTCACTTCACGACTGATCAGATCGACACTTGTGCGCCACCCAGCGGCAAAACCCTGCACAAGAGGAGCGACTTTTTGCTCGAAGACCCGAAGCCGATCAGTCTGACCGGACTCTAGCACCACCTGGTGATAGAAATATAACAATTACGGAGATTTGGTAGAATTGGGAATTCTCCCGCTCGGTCACTAAGCCAGTCTAAACTCAGTAATTCTTGCTAAAAAGACATTCTTTTCTGTTCAGTCACCATTCTGAACCCAGCGATTCTTGTTTAAGATCACACTGTCATAAAAATTAATGAAAACCTTCCCAACACCAAAGTTGTACCTACGTTTGCAGGTGCTTAAACATAAAACATTACACCCCCATGCTGTCCCATTCCCAGATAACACGAAGATACCCTCAATTTAGTGCAGCCGTCATGGGAATCAATAAAAACCTCGACATTTAAAACGACAGATGTTGAATTATCAGGGTACATCACATCAAACCCAAACAGATACTAAAATATACACTAAATTGTTTTTAATTTGCTCGTAATGTATAGATTTTAACATTACAGTACCAGCTATGAATGGAAATAACAGGGTCGATCACAACAAATCAAATACTAAAGTATGCACTGAAATTGTTTTTAATTTGCTCCTAATGTATTGATTTTAACATTGTCTAACTAAGTAAAAGACCGAGGATGCCAGTAAGCAAAATATGTATTTCTTTGTTTACCGAAAAAGTACTCAACTGAATATTAATACATTCCCCAATAATATTTTAGTACTTGTTATAAAACTAGGTTTGGATTGACTAAATTACTCTTAGTCTTGTTCGTACTATTTTCAGTTTGAACCAGGATAATCATTTATTCCTGTGTATCAAGCACCAAGAGCTGCAATACCCTATTGCAGTGGGTTGAACCCTTGAAGACATCAGTTTCTAAATGTTCGGACATATGGATATTCATGGATATCGAAACCTATTTTTTTAAATGATCGGAGATATAGACCAGAAGTGCGGAAGAATATAGTTTAAGCTCACGGCACTAACCACTACACAGAAAAGTGCTAGGGTTGTAACAGCCACCCTCTGGTTCCTTAATCTTGTACTCATCCATTACACCACACTTCTAACAATGGGTTCAATTATTACCTCACAATCTTTAACAAAGGCCATCATCCCCCCAAAATGAGGAGCTAATATCTCCTCCACATATTCCTGGGTGCGGCTGCCGAGGAGTTGTTGGAAACTATCGGATTCCTTGGACTCTTCGGTGGTTCGTTCCTAATAAGGGGGTGGGGGGGGGGGGGTAAGTCGTGGGCACGGGGGATTATTATGGGGTAACTAGTATGAAACAAGTTAATAACGACATTTCAAAAGCCAAGCAATAAAAATAGTTTTCTGTGGAAAATGGGGAACTTTTTTTTATTTTACCAAAAATACCCGTGAATGAGAAAGCTATCACAGTTTGTTCTCGACACCAGTTTATTTTACGAAATCCCTGGCCTATCACTTTATACCATCCTACATTTCTATGCATTTAAAAACAAATCTATGAAAGTCATCACCACCAATTGCTCTGTGAATCCAGAAATACTCAGTGATTTTGTTCCAAACGGTGAGTTTACAGTTTTAAATTACAAAACTTCCATAAAAATGATTGTAAGTGGTGCTCCACCTTTAATGGATACTGGAGAGCATACCATTTGAAACTATTTATTAGACAAATATAGCTAGCCGAATTGGGGTCAGTTAAATTAGGTTTACCAAAAAATCCAGGTACGTCGCCATAAAAACACCAGCAATTGTTTTATAAATCTATCTCTGCTTATATTGCTTATTTTTGTCAAATGAAGTTGTTGTTTTTTTTTGTCACATAACATGAATTTACATTATTATATTTCATGAATTTACAGTCCAAAACCATTATAACCCCAAATTGCAGCAGGAGACCCACCATAATAACCGAGAGCATCATGTCATAGTTGTTGATGAGGAAGACAAGTTGATCCTTGCGTTCTCCGAAGCATGCAGCCAACCTTAGGATGAAGTTTTGCACCTGGGACAAATATCGGTGAGGTTGGGTTAGATCAGGCAACTTTATCATCGGTATTATGGGTTTATTCGGTTAATTGATCAGACTAAACTGGGCAACACTAAAAGGAGGGAAAGGGGGAAAGAGAAAAGGAGGAAAAATTCACACTAAAATTACGGAATTCAATTTAAACACTGCCCTAAACACTAAACTTAACCCAAGAACTAACCCTAACTCCCACCCCATGTTTAAAACTGACTCTAATGTCATAATTTTTATTTTAGTGAGCAGTTTCCCTCCTTCCTTCCCACTTTCCCCAAAAACCTGGTTGACAATTTCATAGCAATTTTTTTGTGGTGTAAAATTTAAACTTATGATTTAATTAAATCTTAAAACGACTTAAATCTCTTGAAATCTACATTGGTATGTTCCAAATAGTAAAAGAAAGTATCAGAATGAAATGGTGAAAGAAAGTAGCAGAGTTAAATAGTCTCTTCAACGGTACACAAGGATTCTTATACATAGAAACTAAACCAATTTTCTGTATCTTAGCAATTGCTCTATTAGTTTAAAATTATAATTGCGTAACGATTGAATTATTTTATTTGGATAGCTTTGTGTTAAAAAAATGGTGAAGTTAAAGTCTTAAAAAGCTTTTGAGAGTAACTGATGGATTTTTGATTGGTATACACACAAATCAGGTTAAAGTTTCTTAATTTTTTACCACACAGCTGACACAAAAGTAGATTATCCAGTTAACTGATGCAAAGTCGTAACATCCAAATATCATTTATGTCCAACACAACTATCAACATATGCAACCCAGACTTCCCACCTCTGTCTGTAGTTCACTTAACACTTGTTCAACCTTGGTGTTCGGAAGGTTTTCGTTAATTCTCATGACGGCTGCACTGAACTCAGCGTATCTTCGTGTTATCTGGGGATGGTACGCCATGGGGGATATATTCATTTTGTATCTAGATTGGATAATTAGATTATTTTCTATATAGGGCTATTCATGGCGTATCCCTATTAATGGGAAAGCACAAGTGGGCATTATCACACTGGTTATTACCACACAGCACACTTGTATTACTGGTTTCACACATGCAATTTTTGGTAATTTTACGAGAGGGAAGAGATGTTGAGAACTGTGTTTAATAATGTTTTATTTTTGAGCACATGTGAACACAAGTGGATTATTACACAGGCAACTGCATTCACAATGGCTAGCAATATGTTTTTTGAGAAAAACTGGTTTATAACTGCACTTAATTATGGGACCCTGTGCAGCACTTGTAAAATACATGTAATTGTCATAGTACCTTTTTTTATTTTACCAATAATACCTGTGAAAGAGATCGCTATCACAATATATCACCAACATGAGGTTATTTTAAAATACATGTATTTGTCCATGTATCACTGTCTTTACCCAGCACCACAGCAACTTACATAATGCGGTCGCACATCAATGGAAGACAGATGTTGTACGTTGCACTCAGCCACACTCCTGATGTGCATCTTCACCACATATTCGAAGCGAGGCCACAATATCGCCATCATTGTGTCCCAATAACTGCTCAACGACGTCACCTCTCTTGCATTCATCAGAACCTGCAACACAAATTGTGAGGTGATTTGTTACAATGATATTTGATCATCAATAAGATATTAACACGAATTACTATATTCTGTGCTGAAATACTGTAATAACGAAATTAATCAAATAACCACTAATGAAGATTACTCCAGCAACTGTGATGTGAAGACGTATTATTGTGCATCTCAGCAAACCACTTTATATTGCTCCAAACCAGTGGTATCTAATGAATCGTCCAAATTGAAAGTCATGTCTGATTATCCCCACACTGTAATAACTCCAGTGACTGCGGGCATGATGTGTAGTACTGTGCTCGACTGTGTGCATGAGGTGTATTACTGTGCTTGACTGTGGGCATGATGTGTAGTACTGTGCTCGACTGTGGGCATGAGGTGTATTACTGTGCTTGACTGTGGGCATGATGTGTAGTACTGTGCTCGACTGTGGGCATGAGGTGTATAACTATGCTTGACTGTGGGCATGATGTGTATTACTGTGCTCGACTGTGGATATGAGGTGTATTACTGTGCTCGACTGTGTGCAGGAGGTGTATTACTGTGCTGACTGTGCACATGAGGTGTATTACTGTGCTCGACTGTGTGCAGGAGGTGTATTACTGTGCTGACTGTGCACATGAGGTGTATTACTGTGCAACTGAGCAAGCCACTTTACATTGCTCCAACCCAGTGGTATCTAATGAGTCGTCCAAATTAAAAGTCATGTCTGATTATCCACACACTGTAATAGTTCCAGCAACTCGACTGCGGGCATGAGGTGTACTGTGCACCTGAGCAAGCCACTTTGATAGCCCATAAAATGTTTCTTTTTAAATAAAGCCACCTGATTCATACACAATATATTTATGTTACAATAAATAAAGCCAAGCTTCCCACCATAGAGAGCACAAACAGCTAACAACTTACCCGATACTTATACACAATATGAATACAAAGGAGCAAAGCAATTGCATCGTAACACTCTGAACACTGGGTGTCTACGTGTTTCTGGAACAAAATATTTCGATTTAGTTATACTGGGTGTTCATAAATCCAATGCATAAAGGAAGTCAATTCATGTGTAAAATGTTTGAAACTTAACCCTTTCACCACGACGGAACTTTTGCCGTTTTTGGCACTTTTGAGTAAGGTTGCTTTGACCTTGTTTGCTGCGAATACTGTTGGACTTAAGTAAAATAATCTATTACA
>CH002933.1:17368-39968 GCA_000149265.1 Ciona savignyi | reverse complement strand
TTAGTTATTCGTCCTTTATCCTGGTAGATATTGGACTATTTAACCACCCTAAACTAACTTAAACCTTTCAAACAACTAACCGATTCCAATGCCTTTTTGACGAGCACATCTTCAAGGTTTTCTTGAATATGTTCTGAATATAGAAAATGAATGAGAACTTTATTTTATACAGGACTAAATTAGGTAATTTAACAAGAATTTATAGGGTTATCGAGAAACCTCAAAAAAATAAATTAAAAAACAAAACATTTTGTTTAAGTTAAAAAAATACAGTAAGTAATCATATTAGGGATTTATGCTAGTAATAGAATTGGAAATCCTTGTGTAATCACCTTGAACGGAAATAAAAAGTTATCATACAGGCAATCGTCCCATAACCTCACAAGATTAAAGATTTTATTCGGTCATTGCTAAGCGCATTACTAAAGGACACTACAAACAGCCAACCTATGGTTTTGACCCAACAACCTTTTTACTGTATACAATATGCTCTTACGTACTGAGCTAACCAATCAATAACATAATAGCAGATAGTTTCTAAACATTTTGTATAAAAATGTGTTAAACTAAAACAAAATATATGTCTGGGGTATGGACGTGTCATTGGTTTAATAAAGTTTAATACCGGTATTTTGTCTATACATTATACTTAGGCAACTATTGTTATTCCTACCGTCTACATTATCGAGTGCGTCCTCCGCTGTCAGGTCTAAGTTGTCGAGATTGATCGCAAAATCCAAATCTTCTGCATCCGTCATTTTTCTTCATTGGCGACGATACTTGTATTATGAACTGAATCGCGTCGCTGTATCATAGAATACTATATAATGGAAGGTCAACGAGCTTCGTCACGCTTGAGTGAAAGCGTACGCTTGTTGTTAGTTTGCATAAGAAACTGCCGTGTAGATACTTGTTTTTGTTAAATTTTGCAGTAGATAAGGATAAAATCATTAAATAGGTGTCTTAATTTGCAATATTATGTAAACAGTAGTCACTGTAGGTCTATTTTGTAGCTATAGAGTGGCTAACCAGTTCGTTTAATTAGCATTAGTGGTAATTTGGCGATGCACCACGACCCCGTTTTATGTATTAACACTTTTTTTTTATAAATAAATTTATTTAAAATTCTTTCATTGTACTGGAAACATACTAAATGTCAACTAAAGAATGGATTCAGATCACTGTTTTGTCTTGAAGCTCAAAAACGACTGTGCATCCCTCCTGGAGATGATTTTAAAAAATGAAGATGACCATTGAAGTCTTTAATTCCATGATCAAAAAGCAAATTCTGTGCGATAAAATTCTTTCAAAGTGAATAATTTATCTATTCACTTACTGAAAAGAATAAACCAATTCAAATTAAACAACAAACAAGTTGCATTGTATCACAATATCCAGGTATTTGCACATCAGCCCAAGAGGTCTTCCCTACTGCGAATCAAGCAAAGAAAGCTGGGTTGTTGCTTAAATTTATTGACAACAAGACAACAATACACAATTAAATGTAATGGAAAATGAAATAATATCTAGGAGGTTATTTAATACTCCGATCATGTAAAGATGTCATTGATAATTCATATAATAAACTTCTTATGTTCTTCTCACCCGGAAAAGTCGCGAATTGTTCTCATGGAAAAAAAAGTCTTGCAATGTCCTAATGAGGAATTTTTATATCATTGTTATTGGTTTTTTACTATCAATCTCAAATAAAATTAACAATATCATTTTCACTGAAGTAAGTCAAAAACCTTTTAGTTTGAAAGGTAAATATGTGCAGTGACCATAATCCTGTTGATTGTAAAAAGTTAATATAAATTGTTTATTCATGTTGCATATCACTTTGTTAAAAAATAAGGTTTTGTTTATTAAGTAAACAAAAAAATCTCATGAACTTTTTTGAAATTGTGTAAAACTTAAAAAAAAAAATTAAAATTGTTGTAAGGTCTATGCTGTTTTTTGGTGTTGTCATTTCAGTTGCATTTACCAAAATTCTGTGTTTATGCAAATACATATGTTTCTCCCTAACCTTTTTTGAATATACAGATGTGAAACTTGTTACCGAATAAACTTACTGATCAAATAGCAAGACAAAATCTGCTGTTGTAGTTTTCCCAATTTCTACTAAACTTTCATCTAGATTCTAGAACAGGGGTGGGCAACTTCTCTAGTCGGCAGGCCAGATGTGGGAAAATGAATTCCTTGGTGGGCCGGAATATTAGATGAATAATATTCAATATCTTAACCACATATTTATTTACCAAATTATTGCCATGGTTTCCATGATTCGTCAAATAAATGACGACTAATGTTGTACTATTTTACTAACGCAACACTCTGACCACAAAGTAAACATACTGCTTTGTTGCCAACCTTTGTAAAAAAATACGTAAAAAAAATTATATCCTAAGAATCTTAAAGGAGAGTGTCGAGCATTTAAAAAAGATTGGATACCAAATGCTCGACACTCTCTGTTAACTTTACGCTTCTTAGGATATTCCATGGTTAATAATCCTTAATAATTATAAAAATCCATTTAAAATTTAAATATAACTGATAACAGCTAAAGAAAAACAAACACTAACAGTCAAGCACCCAGTAGTGTGGGATGTTTACAACGCTCTGCTTTAACCTTAAATTGTTTGTTAAAAAAGTGTGCTAAACACAATTGTTTGTTCACTAAGGCAATTGTTTATTTCACCAGCTCGCACAAACAGTGCGGTAAGAGTAGGGCGATAGGCAACTTTTAGGAATGATGCATCGGAATACATTAGTGTGTGGTTGAATACAGACAGCGGGCCGGACCTGGGCCACATAACAGGTTATTGTTAGATACAGTCTGGGGGCCGGTCAAAATCCCTTCACGGGCCGGACCCGGCCCGCGGGCCGTATGTTGCCCACCCCTGTTCTAGAACATAAAACAATATAAATACCACATTATAAAAGCAAAATAAATCTTACTTTGGTAAGTGAATTCAGTTGCACATTATTAAAGACAAGTTGGTTTAGCTGGTTTTCCGTAATATTGGCATTTGCTGTTCACATTCATTAAGGTTTTTCTATATCCTTCCACACCAAATAACAAGATTTAACCACTAAGTTTAGAAGCATACAAACTGTTACGCATGATAGCTTTAAACACAGGATTTAGTATAAACTAAATGTAAAGAGTAAACTTATTTTTTCTGTCTTACCTTTAAAAGGTGAGAGATGTCTGAATAAAATAAGATAAGTTGATGTCAAGAAGGCGAAAACTAAAAGGAGGGAAAGCGGGAAGAAGTGAAACTGCAAACTAAAATGAATATTAGGGCATTAGAGTTAGTTTTAAACATGGGGTTAGAGGTAGGGTTAGTTCTGGGTTTGAGATTAGTGTTTGGGAAAGGGTTAAAATTAATTTCCATAGTTTTGGTAAGCAGTTTCTTCCTTTCCGCTTTTCCTCCATTTAGTGTTGACCTGTGAAACAATAGGAGTTGGTGCATTGTTTAAATGTATAATTAAATACAAGTCACAAACCTTTTTTATGTTTAAATAGTATTAAAAACTCTACAGAATAGTTTTACAGTATGTAACGTTTCCGACGTATTCTGTTTGCACAATTTTATATTAATGCTATAATGCTAATTAAACAAGCAGTTTAGCCACTCTAAAGCTGCAAAATAGATCTACAATGATTACTGTTTACATAATATCGTGTTTTAAGACGCCTATTTAATAATTTTATGCTTATCTACTGCAAAATTTAACAAAAACAAGTATCTACACGGCAGTTTCTTATGCAAACTATCAACAAGCGTACGCTTTCACTCAAGCGTGACGAAGCTCGTTGACCTTCCATTATATAGTATTCTATGGCTGTATTAAATCGCCTTTTTCCTAAATGTTAAAAGAGAGAGATCGATTCGCATGCCGCATCCGTCCGCCGCCATGCGGTTGGCGTGCTTCTACGTACGCATTTGGCAAACTTCAACATGATGTAAGTCAGCGTCCACAGTTATATCATAGAGTATTCTATGGTTATATCATATAAATCTTCTAATTTGATACTGTAAAATCATGTTTATCCCCGTGGATAGGAAAACGAAGGGGTCTATTTTGACTTTTCATCAGATTACCCACGATCCCACAATTAGAATAAAAACTTTTTTCGGAGTTTTTTAACCAATGTAACATCTGGGTTAAGGTAACAGGACCAAGTGATTTGCACAAAAACAATGCAGATTAGCTAGTGACTTGTTTCGTTCATACAGCCGTACTACCGACAGACCGTCACGCTACCAATGTGCTAAAACAGCAAAATATCAAGCTGACAAATGTTTTAGTTCTATTTTGGACGTTAAAAAATTGTGTGTTCAGCAAAGATCCGTAAAAAGTTCTCCTGTTAGAAAAAGATAAAAGGTTAAAGACGAGATACCTAGAAAAGAAAGAAACGGTGGGTGAAAAAAGAGAAACAAACACAAACAGCCCACGAGGTTTTTAAAACTTGCCGAAATGGAGATATACAGTAATATAATTGTAAATAGGGAAAGCCCGCAAAAAATACAAAATAAAATTGGTTAATAAGCCAGGATTGGTTATTTTAAATACCTAAAGTATTGGAAAATTTTCTACAATTACTGGTAGCATAGCTTATTTCTGACATCTAATTTCTTAAACAACTGGCGTAAGAGAATAAAATGAGCATCATTAACTTATTATTAATAGCCGTGTTTTTTATTTGCCAGAAAGTTAAAATGAGGATAAACTTAGCAATATTGCTGAATATTGTTAAGAAACCTGCACAAAGAATTTATTCTCAGCATGCTCCAAGTGAAAATTTTATTCCACCGAATTTGGTCATTACTGGATTCAACCCAATTTTAAATAAAGAAACTGTAGTAACTGAAGTCCCTGACATAACTGAAGATGTACCAGTGGCAAGGTTTTGTAGCGAGAAAATCCCTAAACCTAAAGTGCCAATTAAACTATGGATGGATAACTTAATGAATGAAACTCCGCAATATAGTTGTGCGGTTCATTTGCACCCAATGATCTTTGATACCCATCCACGAATGGATATTCTGCATTCTGTTGTACGGTGGCAGCAGCAGTACCGGGAGGTGGATTACTCCTGGTCAAGAACAAGGGATGAAATGGGGCGAGGCAAGAAAAAGCCGTGGCCACAAAAAGGTACAGGACGTGCAAGACATGGTAGCACAAATTCACCACTTTGGCTCAAAGGTGGAATTAGTCACGGACCAAGAGGGCCAAGAGCTTCGTTTTACGAACTTCAGCCTAATATACTGCTGGAGGGATTGCTGATTGCCTTGACAATTAAACACATCCAGAATGACTTGATTATCATTGAATCGGCAGAGGTCCCTGAAGATATGATGAACTTGGACGGTTATTTGCAAAGTCGGAACTTAATCGACTCATCACTTTTACTTGTTCATGGTGAAGATGAAAATACCACCAACATTGGAAACATTGTTGAAAACACAAGCTCCATAAACCTAATGCCACAGTTTGCATTAAATGTATACAGCATCCTAAAACATGACAAGCTTTTGCTGTCGAAAGACATTTTAGACGATCTTGAACTCAAAGTTATGTGGCAGAAGACCAGATATCCATGGCTTGGTTCGCCGCACAACTTTTATCATGATATGCCAATACCAAAGCATTTGCGAAATAATGCGATGGTCATGGACAAAACTGAACAATTATCAGTGACGGATTAGACTGTCCAATATTTAACTTTAATACTGCTGCTAATGTTGCATAAAAGTGAATAAAAATGTTCCCTAAGTCTCCAAAAGCTCTTAATTCTTTATTTTTATGGTACGGTATGTTGATTTACATGGAAAAATCATTTGTTTATAAGTGTTTATTTACAAGTGTACAATGTTGCTTTTGTATGGGATAATGGACATGGGTAATGTATTCCAGTTCCATAATTGATCTACTCAAACTACAACTGTGTTTAGGCTGAATAGTTTAGTTTCCAAGTGCATCGCTTCCCGCTAAAAGATCAGGAGGGTTATATCTTATTATAAGATAATCGGTTGTCTCCTTTGGCAAGGCACTTAGTGGGAATCGCCTGAATCTATGGAAGTATTACACTAATACAATAGGCAACAGTACCATGAGAGGAAGAAGTAATCATGAAAAACTTAACATGATTTTCCCCAGCCACAATATGTACGGCATATTCACCCTAAATTTGTTTCTTTGCAGCAACCCAATTTATCACAACCATTGCAAACATTCCAGCAGTAAGTTTGTGCGCTTGAGATGACATGCATACCAGTATATTTTGACACTTACCATATAAACAACCATTGGGTTGAATGGTTTAACGACATGCTACCAAATAAACCTTGGTGGCATCACATTGGACCCTTGTCACTACAGTTATCTTTTGTTGGACCGCTTAAACCTGTTTGGTCGAAAATCAATTCCATGAACATAGTTAGTTTAGTGATTTGATTTTGACCCTAATTATTTTCCCTTGTTACACCCCTGGGTAAGACACTTATCACACAATATAAAACAGGGGCCATTTTATTGGTAATCCATTAATTCGACAATTTAAACAATTGTTCTTTTCTTTACCATCAGAGTTAATAAGTTTTCAGTCTGAAGATTGCAGTTTTGAGATATTATTTCAACCCAGAGGATTCTGGTGGGTACTGGAAAGCACCAATCACATGAAATAACTAAATTGTATTTAACAAGACGGCTTTCACCGGCAGCATGAGTAAACATGGGTGGCCTAGCCCCTCGACTGGGTCCTGGGGCAAGACACTTGATTAAAAGTTTCTACTAAAATGGGAAGGGGAGTCTTAAAATATATATATCACACTGTCTTACCCCCGGTTTCCCGACGGCGGACGCGAGGTAATCAGACGATTGCTCGTCCCATGCACGGGGATAAAACACGATTATCCTATCCTTTGCCAGTTGATTACCTCATTCACAAAGGGCGTCGGCGGTTTGCAGGAAAAAATATGTCCGATCCTAAAGACGTCAAAGCATAAATTATTAATTTTTCGAATCTGAGTAATACATTAGCAAAATACGTTACTGTTATATGACGAGGTATAGTGGGATGATAACGTGTCAATCAAGTGGTAAACCGGTGCAGTACTTTTCGTTTGTAAGCCCATCCTACTAGTATAGAAGTTTGTATCGGGTAATTTATTAATAAAGACCGCTGTAATAGACGATACTCTTTGAACGGACCACAGTTAAATTTAAGTAGAATAATGTATTTGTGATAGTATTTTCACCCTCTGTGATAACTAAATTTCTGGTTATATACACGATATTAAAGGGTAAACGCCATAACATATTTGATTTTAGACGTTTCGATTGGGTTTTAATAATCCACTAAAACCGTTCGATTAAACAAGGTTTTATGGCCGTTTTCGCTCAAGCTTTCTCTTTTATAGTTTGCGTCATAAGCAAGTGAGACAATCGATCTATTTATATTCATTTGTGACGCAACACCCAGGTAGGTATATAAAAGCGACACCAAATCTGTTTGCGTGCATAGTCCAGTGTATCATAACACAGAAAAGGGGTTTAAGCATAGGATAAGTTACCAACAGGTTGATACTGTGTGTGATAATATTTATCCTATCTATAGTGGCTTTATATGATCGGTTTGCCTACAACTTCTATTTTACCCTGTGTTTCCTGTTTTAACTTAAGGTATATTAGTCGGTGATTAGTTTTTATAAAATTCTCTTCATTTAGTTTATTTTTGAATTCTCGTTGCAAACAAAGTTTTTATTTAAGGGTAAGAAACAAAAAAATACGGAAAACCGACGGTCATTAACATTATGACACGTCTATTATCAGTTTAATTAAGGTAATGTAGGTTGGCCGACAGTCAATAGCCAAACGTGACTGCAAAACCTAATTTTAAACTCCTAAGAGTTAATACATTTGCTACTTACAACAAATTATAATAAAATTATTTTCAGTATTTACCAACTGTGGTTTTAGTTCCTGGATTTTTGTTCTCTAAATTTAAATTTTAAACAGTCGTGATTTTATTCGGGGAGTAATTTTCTAATTTTAATGTAAAACTTTACACCAATGTAAAAAATAATATCTTATATATTAGTTTTTAATTTTATATTTTGTATTTATGCTATAAATTCTATTTTTAACTTCGAATCTCATAAAATCAGTAAACCGTAACGAACGTCATATCCTTTTTATTTGTGTCGTTATTTCCGTTCTCTTCAGTGTCTTGCAGTAAGGTGTGGTCTTGTAACGTTCTTGTTGTCGTTTTTTCGCTTTTTTAAAGATAAATCTGACACAATGAACATATTTGGTGTAAACATTTCAATGGAGCAGAATTTAGTTATGTCAATTTAAGCTCAGGAAAAAAATAAACCTGGTTTTAGACCCGAAATTGCGCCTAAAAGCGAACGGTATTTTGAAATTTTACATGTGATTCAGGCTTAATTCAAAACTCCTAGATTTGTTTCAAGAACTTATGGGTTGTATTTTGTCCACAACTAATTCTAATACATAATTTCATTTTTGAAATAATAAAATTAAGAACTAAATAATAATTTCCCATTGTCAGTGACACAAATAGTACCAGTAATTTACTTTTGGAATTGGATTTACTTTTGGAGTAGGATTAAAGTTATTTGCATGTAAGGAGTATATGTATATCATTTAAGTACAAGAATGCGAGTTCATTAGTACAAATTAAAAAGTAAATATCAATTAACTACATTATTCAATAATATACCAAAAGATTGGTTGCATGTAGTTGCTTGGCGGTAAAATAACAAGTGATCACTTCGAATATTGTAATTTTTTTCTGAAGTTTAATACGATTTATTTTATTGTAGGAATTTTAAGAACTAATATACACACGCACATAGAAATGAAACTTGACATTCAAGAAAAGGTTTAAATCTAAAACAGATTATAGAAGCTTAAACGACGCTACCATAGCACATAAAATAAGTTTTCTAGTGCCCTATTAACGGGAAGAATCGGAGTTGATGCCTACACAGCCATATCATGATAGTACACTACTATTCTTATATAATATTTTATCTTACAAAGAAGCCCAAAATGCAAATAGAAGAAGCGAAAAAGTTTATGTTACTTTCGTGATCGTGTAATTGGGTCAGATAGCCGCAATGCTGTTTTAATTCCTAAATTTTTAAACACATCTATAATTTATTTTAATTATATGCATTTGATGTCATTTTTACTATCATACCTAATTTATTTTAATGTTGGAAATAGAAAATAATCCAAACTTACTAAATTTTCCACCAATCATTACAAATCAAGTTGTGTAATAGTCGTACAGAATAATCAAATTAATTTGCGACATAAATTTTAAAGATTAAGAATGCAACAACATAAATGTTTCTTATAATATGCGCTGTAAGTTCATTGTTTATCATAATATAGAACTAAAACTGGCAATTTGCTAATTCCAAAATATCCTTTTTGCTGTGGTTACAAAAGAAGGGTTTTCTATTTTTAATTAATAAAAAAATGAAAATGGAATTCACGCAAAGATCTTGTTTTATGACGGGTTCCTTTAAATACTACAGGACTGCTTGAAGCGCTTGGATCACTTAGATTGCTATGGAAAGTAATTCTAACCCTGTCCCAAACACTAATCTCAACCCCAGAACTAACTTTAACCCCAACCCTAACATTATTATCATGTCTTTTGTAATTACAAGTATAGTAAGCGCTCCAAGCGGTCCTGTAGTATTTAGAGGTACCCCGGTATCGGTTTATGACTGGGTCATCACTTGGTATAATTTTATTATTGATTGGTTTCATGCAAAGAATGTTTTCAGACATGTAATGTCCGACAAATATATCTTAACAGAATTTTATTTGAGGAATAAATGTAAAATTGTATTTATATAACCCCAGTAATGTATTTTTATAATTATACAAGACCAGCCTTGTAATAATGGGACAAACTTTATGGTTAGAAATATGTATTAACAAATGTATCCATAGTTCTTGTTGGATAATACTTAGTAATATTAAACAAACGTCCTTATTCTAAAATGATTCCGAATATCCATTTATTGTACCAATCTGTTTTAGTGTCTAATCACAGACAAAAATGTCCTTATGTGCATATATAAACTAGAGCCAGTTTTAAAACTTAACAGTGATTTTGTTTTGTAGATTTGGTCACCAATAGCACAATTTATCTATTTTGCTTCGACAATTTGAACTTTGAAATTGATTTTAAGACAAAATGGCTTCCATTCGTAAGAAGCTGGTTATAGTTGGAGATGGTGCCTGTGGTAAAACTTGCCTCCTTATTGTGTTCAGTAAAGATCAATTCCCAGAAGTCTACGTCCCAACTGTTTTCGAAAACTATGTGGCAGATATAGAGGTTGATTCAAAACAGGTGAAGTGCTTCTCTGAACATTTTCACAGGCTTTTATATTTGCGAAATGCCATCTGTCCATTGTATCCTTATTACAATGGATGATAAGGCAGTGTATAAGGATATACCAATAATCACAGTAATATATGTGAGCTTATTTAAGCATCACCCAACATGATTTGTATCAGTGGTATGGTTTTGAATGTAATAATTTCTTTTAAAAAGTCAAGTCGAGTAAAATGATTAAGAGTCATTTTGTATTCAGCTGTGCAAATACCAACACTTTGGTAATATTTAACTAATTACAAAAAATGACTTTTGTTTGGTATGTACACTAATCAGTTAACCTAAGTTTGGTGGTTAACTTACAACAAACCAATTAACCTTGTATAGGTAGTCTTATCTGGTCAAGACTTAAACAAGGCACAATTGGTGGTCATGGTTTTTCATTAAGGAAATTTAGTCCCATCACTGCAAATTCCCACTTTCATTGTATAAAAGCGAGTTATATAACATTTATATATTCCACAAATAACATTATTAAGTACACAAAAAAGTTATAAAAAAAGGTGGTACCGTAATAAAATTTATTATGATCGCTGCTTGTGTTAACGCCCTTGTGTATATAACAGGTTGATTTCCACAAATAACACCATTAATAAGTGCATAAATGAAAGTTATAATTAAAAAAGATGGTTTCGCAATTAATGCACATACTGTGGTTGCTGCTTATGTTAACGCCCTTGTATATATATCAGGTCGAACTTGCTCTGTGGGATACAGCAGGACAGGAGGATTACGACCGACTTCGTCCACTTTCCTACCCCGACACCGATGTTATTCTAATGTGCTTTTCAATCGACAGTCCCGATTCTCTTGAGAACATTCCAGAAAAGTGGACTCCTGAAGTAAGTTTTCACCTTAAGTGACAAGAATAACCGGCAATCTTTTTATAGTTTGGTAGGGACTTGTTTATTCAGCCAAAATGAACTTTTTTTGTAGATTATCAGGAAGTGTAATGGGGACTAGTTGGGTGATTTGAAATAGAAAGTACATACAAAATGAAAGATTAACAATGTATTTATAATGCAATTTGCTCCCACATATATTATTGCTTGTTTGTTAAAAGTTCCCACACTGCTACCAGGAGGCAAGTTCCATTATTTTCTCTTTTTCAGCACTGTCAGTTATAAATGCAATATTGAAATGCTAACACTCATTAGTGCCAGTATTTGTTCCATAGTCTGCAACATAATTGCGATATTATTTTATTACACATTTTCTTCTCAATATAACTTTCCAGTGAAAAAAAATCCTGTCATATTTATTGCTGTAACTCCCATTGACACATATTTGTTGAACTTGATTGTCGGTGCCAAACCACACAATTAGTCTCCAAGTGAGATCGACACTCCCTTCACCAACATAAAAGTAACTTTGTTTGTTTTATAGGTGAGGCATTTTTGCCCAAGTGTTCCAATTATATTGGTGGGCAACAAAAAAGATCTCCGTAATGACACCACCACAACAAAAGAACTTGCCAAAATGAAGCAGTGTCCTGTTAGTAATGAGGATGGGGTGGCAATGGCTGACAAAATTGGGGCATATGGGTAAGCACAATGCTTCTGTAAAAAACATGTTTTTATTTAATTAAACATCTCAATAACTAGTTACATTAATTACTAAAAATATGTGGTTCAATTTGATACAGACAACATAAAAAGCACAACATTATGTGTGGAAATCATAAATTTGTTTGCCCATCCCACTATAGGTAACATTGTTTTTAATTTGACATCCAAACTATTCTGCATCTACCATCTAGCTTACCAAGTTTATTTTTTTCCACTCCCTGATAAAGATTGTAGCAAACCTCGAAACATTCTTGTAAAAATGTGATTTTCAGGATATAAAAGGCTGAATTGTTTGGTTAAAATTATAAATCCTGGTTTATTTTACTATTGGCCTATCTTTTTTCTTACAATTCCATGCATTATGATTTCAACTTTTTGATTAATATAGTTGGATGTACATAAAACAACATTATGTTGGTGGAATTTTAACCATCCAGTAATTGTGGGTTCCTTGAAATACAACACTTTCACTGTTGGTGTAAAACAATATCTCAATGAAGTTAATAAATGTTCAGCATATCAGATAACAATCAGTTCTTACATTTTGTCCCTGTCTGATCACTATTATTCTACAACCAGCCAGTTTGAATCAAGCTTGCAAATTAATGTTTATTAAGCAACATGGAATTTATTGTGGTTAATTCATTATCAACTAAAAATATTAAGATAAAAAAAATAAAGTTGTATTTACTTTTATATCAAAATCTTTAGTGAATTTAATTTTTTTAAATAATTACGAAACTTAACATGGTAGATTCGAACAAAAATTATTTTTAATAAATATCAAATCTTTAATGGACAGCTTATATTACCATTGGCCATGGTGACTTGTCGACTTGCCTGCGGTGTATGGTGAAAACTAAAGGATTGTACTGGGTGTTATGGGATTTCACTTCATTCATTACAAGACTCTTGTGTAACCATTGAGACAATTTACATAGCCTACTTCCAATAATCGTTAACACATTGAAAGATCAATTATCTGATTAATCGCCTCTAACCAATTCATCTGGCGGTTTAAAACAAATGTAAACTTTAATTGGACATTTCTTTGTATAAATTGCAATGGTAGAGTTACAACATAAAGTCTATTTATAGTTTTCAGTGTACCCACGCCGTTTTTTTAGCGGTTAAGTGTCAACAAATCTAGTAATAGTTCAACCTTTCCAACTCTTGTTGTGTGAAAGTATTGTTTGATGAATAACAAACTCTCTTTTCATAGCTTGATACAATAGTCATAAGACCTTTTTGTGATTTGTGCCGCAAATAGAATTTGCCCGTCTACAATCGATATTCAGTTCAGTGTGCGAGTAATTAGATATTTCTTTAATGTTTGGTTTGTTACATTAATAAAGATTAAAGGAAATGAAACAAAACAGATGACTGAACTATCAGTGCTCAGTTAAAAAAACATTTCTGTATAAATACTTGGGGTATATTAAAAATATATGAATAGGTAAAAATAATATGAATCTGTGAAAATTAAATTGGTCTAAACAAAATAATTAATTGTAAAGCCCTAAAATGGTGCAGTAAAGCAAGGTCAATACTGAGATTACTTCTATAGGCGACTTCATGTGGTTAAAACAGCCCTATGTAATATTCTCCAAAATTTACATAATTACATGGTGTATTACGGAGATTAATTTTCTTGTGTTGCTATGATAGCTATGTGTAATAGTCCCCTTTACATTGTTACATGTTATGGTATAGACATGATACTTTCCTAATGTTTTAAGATAGCCATGTGTAACATTTTTCCCCTTTATATTGTTACATGTTATGTTGTAGACAAATAATATTGCTAAGACAGCCATGTGTAATAGTCCCCTTTACATTGTTACATGTTATGTTATCGACATGATACTTTCCAAATGTTGCCAAGACAGCCATGTGCAATACTAATAATCCCCAATATTAACCCCCACCTCCCCTAGTTACATGGAGTGTTCAGCACGCACCAAGGAAGGAGTGCGAGAGGTCTTCGAGCTCGCTACAAAAGCTGCGTTACAAACCAAAAAGCGAAAGAAAAAGAGCGGCTGCGAAGTCTTGTAAATCGATTTACTCTAGCAATTGACATTGGACGCATGATATCTTACTATCCGACGTAATAATATTCCAGCGTTGGAGCCCTGTATGCTGTATGCATGATATGGACTATTCAACTAAAAGATCTGCTTTCCACAGTCTTATTTTGTTTGCGTAACGGCTAATGCAAGCAGAAATTTAGTGGCTCTTTCCCTGGAAATCTTGTGCGAATGTAACCTTTAATTAATAAAGATATTGTGTATTTTGCCTTAATAATGTCAAGCACTAACTGCACAGGATGGAACTAAATGTGGCTTCTATCGGCCTTGTAGTAACGGATTTGTTGTCTTGTGTGTAGAAGAAACGCATGTTATCCCCACATTCCAGTAATTGGCGATGATTTTGTGTGGAATCCTTTAAATCCCACTTCCTAAATGCATATATAAGGAAGACGATATCCTGTATTTTTAAATGGGTTAAATTTGCGCCCCTTTTACGCTTGTAGACTTCGTAGACACGACGGTAGCAGCAGTGTCACAGTTCCTATAATGACATCATAGTAAACCGGAGCTCCCGTTGGTACCTGCTGCTGCTGTCTGGACCTGTTTTCTGAATAACTTGTTTTATTCGCATGTCCTGCTTAATCTTAGATGATTCTAAATAAATTCGATTAAATCTGTTGGTTATTCGATGCTTCTTTTGAACTTTGCACAGCAACACATTAAATAACAATGTTACGAAATGCCTTTTTATACAAAATGCATGGTATCGTCATTTTGTATCTGAAGGAAAAAGTCTTTGTTCACATGACAATCATGCGATTTACAAATTCGTTTTCCACACCCAGGTTATTGCAGTGTGTCAAAGAGAACAAACATTGCTTAGCTTCTTAGCCGAAAGGTAGCGGGATTGAAAATGGTCGCTAGCTAGCTGGATTTATCTTCAGTAAAGCACTTATGGATATCGCCTGGGTGAATAGGTTCACCAAAATTAGAAGCAATGTCTTGAAAATACTGCAAAAGCTTCGTTAATCTGGCGTTGGGCGCGAGGTATATGATGACGAGTTTACGCATGTGTGGAAGCCCCTTCCTTTTCCCAAATCACGGGGATTAATCATGAATATTATTAATTGCCGCGTAGTGAATTTTAACGACATAAATGGTTAAGTGGTTTAGTGCTTCGACTTTCAGTTAAACCGTTACGGTTCGAAACTAGCCATTGGCTGGTCGTGGGGTCCTTCGGCAAGGAACTCAGCGGATATCAAATGTTTAACTGATATAAAAGGAACGTTTAAATTTTTATTATGGGTTCTACTAAATTGATGGAATGTGTGAATTATACACAACACACTGAAATCTCCGGTAATCCGACGGTGGTCGCAAGGTGATCTGAAAATTGCCCGTGTGGTAACCCCCTTGGTTTTTCCATTCACGAAGATAAACATGAATATTCTATTCCTATCCTATCTCACACAATTCATCAGTCGTGAGCTCTCGGAAATCTGATTATTGCCTTTCTGATTACACTGATAAAATGAATATTATATATAATTTAGGTTTGGGCCCACGTCTAAATATACTGAAAGTAAATAATTGATTGGAATTTAGACGTGTTTTAACGACTGTCGTTTTGCCGTTGTTTCCCCTTTTCCGAATTATTATCAAAGATTCTGCTTCATGTTTGAAACAAAAAATGAACTAAACTGAAGAAATGTAGTGTTGTGGCGTTGGTGATATACTTATTTATAACATATATATTCTGTACTGCCCTTGTGTGGAAGAAACGTTTAGAAGGTGTTCCGAGTACCTTTTTTTCGACCGATAAGTTCGGTGGGTTAGTACGACGCCTTTCAGTGGAAGGGTTGCAGGTTCTGGTCTAGCTAGCCGGTTATGTCCTTGGACAATGCACTTAACGAACATCTATACCCGTTTATACAAAGGGTTCTACCAAATTGAAGGAACGTGTGAATGTGTAAACACCACACTGCAATAGCTCCGGTAACCCGACCGTGGACGCGAGGCAATCTGATAATTGCCTGTGTTAACCCCCTTGGTCTTCCCATTCACGGGGATAAATATGAATATCCTATCCTATCCCCATTCACCCAATGAATGTATTAGGTTGTATTAAAACAGTAATAGCTTTGGCAACTGCACCATGAGTACGACTTATCCGGTAATAACCGTGGATATATATTTTATTAAAGAGTTTTAACATTCATCAGAATATAATCGAAACATCCATTCAAAGAAATACTAATAATAAAAAGAAAAAAGGGTACGGTGACCCAGATATTTGTCCGCATGGTGGCCGGTAAGTGGTTAAGTATGGCCGAAAGGTGAACGCAACCGATACATGTACCAATTCTATACAAAATTGACATTGTTGACCAGCAGATCATGGAATCGAAACCCAGTGCAATGAAAAAAAGAAAAAAAACGCAGCAATGTCCTGGCCTAATGGTTGGTATACGATCGATTCATATACGAAATCTTGTTGGGTTGTTTCCAAACTGTGCTGAAGTAATAAGAGTGGTTTACAGTATTCATTACACAAACCGTCCTAGGAAACTTGGGTTCAAAATTATTAAATGGAAATGCAAGGGGCGTTATCACGTGGGCAATCGTCAGATCACCTTGCGCCCACCGTCGAGTTACCGGTGCTATTGCAGTGTGTTGTACGATTGAGACGTTCTTTTAATTTAGTAGAACCCATTTATTAATTTCGGTTGATGTCACCGATTTATTAATTTTCGCTTAGTTCCTAGGACAAAACCGACTATCTTGCGACCAGTTTCGAAGCTACAACCCTTGGACTAAACGCGATTGCATATCCTATCCCACCCCACACAATGTTACCCTGTGCTTAGATACAACTAATGTTCACTTAGGGTTTTATTCACTTTAATAATTACAAAGATTCCATCAGTAGGCTACTAGTTTGTGCTTGCACACTTTTATTTAAGGTTTTTATTATATTAATTGTTGTTTTAAATAAGTTGTTGCCGAGGAAAATATGTCTTTGTTTTCGTTTATTGTAAGGTTTAACGACACGTCTACACCCCTTGTTTTTACTGTGTTTCTCGTTACTGACGTCGCTTTTCGAACTATTGCAAGTAGCCTTTTTTGTCGTTGCTGTCCTACATTTTTACATAACAGATCTTCTTTAATGTAACGAAAGAGCGAAAACTAAAATGGACTTTCTCCTAACGCAGTTGATGATTTACAAGGGAATTGCTTTACAACTTCAAAGGACAAACAGTTGGTATGGTCGGGTGAATCACCAATGGGATTTCATTGATAAATATACAAGTGCATGATGTAGGCATACTTGAAGCTTTTTCGCTAATTAATTCTTTTGTTGCTAAGCTATTTATATAGTTTCAGCTATCTTTATTGTACAGTAAAACAGAAATTTAAAATAAAACAATTACTAGAAGCCTGGTCTAGTTTGACCGTTCCGTATTTCGTTTCGTTGTTATTAAAAGATCACGTTATGATGTCACAAGTAACTATGAATTACTTCCTGACTATAAAACTGAAGCTACAAATATTGCATTTAACTTTAGATTACAGTCGATATGATTTGAGAAGATAGGATACAATAGTTTAGTTTTGTTTACTTGTTATTTATTAGCAGTAAGTAAGAAGATACAGCATTATTATTAAGATAGAAAAAGCAGAAAATTATGAGAAAGAAGTATTTAAACATGTCAGTTAAACAGTTGAAACAGATATACAGGCACATTACAGAGAATATTTCAGTGTTTTATATATTTGAGGCATTCTTATGATTTTACCAACCAAGAAAACCACTGTACTAGCTACTGAGTGCCTTTCTCAAGGACAAGAGCAGCTGATCGCTGGTTTAGTTTCTTTTTCGTCAAACACGCAAAAAACTCAAAAAAGCGGTAAAACAACGGTTAAACGACGGCAAAACGACAGTAGTTAAAACACGTCTATTATCAAATTAATTCTTTAATATAGGTCGTATAGACGTGAACACCAAACCACTATTGACTATTACCTTTCTAATCAACTTTATGCGAAATTTTCAGTAACCATGGCCATTTATTATACGTAATTTGTCCAGAGTAATTACAATAACTACATTTTTACTAAGAATCGAGTCAATGTGTTATTTTCATTTACAATTAAGAATTCTAGCTTGCTTATTTAACAAGCATAAAAGCACAGAACCTAAATATCAAATGGCTATATATATATATATGGTAGTACAAAAGTTTAATACGTAAAATATTCGGCACTGTGTCGCATACTTTTATTTCAACTTAATTTGTAGATAAAAACTATCTGCACTTCGAAGAAATGGCATAAAATCGTGAGCTGGTAAAGTTAAAAGGTTTGCCTTTTTCGCGCCTTCCTACTAATCTGGTAATTAACTTTCCATTAATTAAAACGCGTGCGACTCACACTCTTAACAATAGGAGCGTTTAGTGTTAAGAATGTACTGGCGTTGGTAACTGGAAAGACAACGGTATTGTTTATTTATACTGAATCAATGTAGGCGTAAATTTGTGGTGTACAGTCCAAATAAGGGTCTTTCTAAATGCGTTGATATTGGATGAGCACCAGTCTAACAATTCCACTTGGCGTAATCATACGTCTGCATTTTAATAACATTTAACTTCCTACTTAGCAACGTTACCCACAGTTAGGACTTGGTCGTGGTAAAACAGCTTCTATTTAGTCTATATTAATAAGGTCGTGCTCAGTATTTTTCTGATCTAGTCTCAAAAGAAAGGCGCGGTCAGTTTTTACACAGGTATGGTAAATAGCGCGTGTCCAAAACCTTTTTTGTTTTAAGCATATTCCTTACAAACATGCCATTTTGATGTTATCTGAGAGTTATTTTGTTTAAACTGTGTTTATATACAACAGTAATTTCACAACTGGCCCATTTCTCATAGTTTGTATTATACTGAAGTAGGCCGGGCATTTACGTTTGTAGCCACATCAAAAGCTATAACGCGAACAAATAGACTCTTCGTTTGCGGTTTCAATATTTGCTTTGAAAAGCAATCCTGTTATCTCATGATTATAGCGTCGGTTCGTATGTTATGATTTTAAGCAGGGTATTGCAGTGGTACCGTTTCAAGAGACAGTTTCTCATCTACGTTCAGAACCCCTCGCACAGTATTGGAGTTAAATTACCTCTCAATTGCCCTTCAACCAGTTTTATTATACCAGCGCACAGTAGGAAAGAAGTTTACAAACCGCTGACAAGAATTCTTTACGGTCATGCTTTACTGGTCTTCTAAACTTAATTTTGCATTTTTTTATTATAGATAAGGCGCATACTTTCAGTTCCTACAATAAACTAAGATTAATAAAACGTTAGTTTTCGGTTGGATTTAAATATCAAATGGACAAGTCGTGTTTTGGTAGCTTAGATAATTTGTAAGTAACGTAATTGGTTGCTAGATAGCTGGCAACGTCCTCGAAGGCCTTGAGGCAGTTAACGACCAGAAGTATGTGCGTTCAATTATATACAACGGTTACGTGGTGTATATAGATATATGCGCTAAGGGATAGTTTAAATAGGAAATACACGTGATTTGTTGTTTACCTATAGATGCCTGCATTTCATTGATGAGTTATTCAATTGTAGCGAAGCGTATTTCGTCATATCATGTCGGTAATGCTTCAATTATTCATTTGTTTTTCAGTGAACCTATTAATAAATGAAGCAACGCATTGTATCTATTGACCAAGACTTGAAATGTGATACATTCACTTCATAGCCAGGATTTTCTTAGAAACTCTGCTACAGAAGCAATATAATGGGGAATGCAGAAAGCAATCGAATGCATGATTACCGGTCGCATAATGCACCACTTAAATTGCCAATGCCGGAAACTAGAGAGATAGATGAGAAATTCAATAGAATTTTGGTGAGTTTACTATTTGTTCGTGGAATAAATCTATTAATGGATTATTGACAATTCGCTTTGAAAATGGTTTTAATACAGTTTGATAGAGTCTGTAACAAGTAATTGTCAAATCCAAATTTGAAAGTTAATGGTATAATTGTAACTTTTTACAGAGCTTTTCACAAATAGTTCTGAGCATTTCACAAATAGTGGGAAAAAAGGGAATACAAAATGTCCGACCTGTTAGTCTGGCGGTTTAGTGCGACGCCTTTCAACTGAAAGGTTGCAGGTTCGAAACTGGTAGTTAGCTAATCGGTTGTGTCATTGGGCAAGACACTTAACAGACATTGCCTGAACCCAGCGAATTAATGGATTCTACTAAATTGAAGGAACCTGTCAATCATACATAACACACTGCAATAGCTCCGGTAACCTGACGGTGGGCGTGAGGTAATCTGACGATTGCCTGTGTGTTAACCCCCTTTGTTTTCCCTTCAAGGAAATAAACATAAATATTCTATTCTATGTTTAATTGTTTGTTTAAAATCAGAATATTGTATCTATATATATTTATTTACCGTATGCTACTTAATAACGGTAGTAGCCTATAGTAATGTTTCAATAGTTCATTTAACATTTGGAATGAGATGTCATAAATTTGTAATGTCGTCTGAGAAAAAACATAAAACCAGAATAATAAATATCATTTTAATAAGAGGAAAGAGACGTTTCGGAAACTGTTAACTTTATTTTCAATAACGAATAAGCAATTCCAACACTTTCTGAATGGGGCAAGCCATATCTGAAATGTGTGTTATTTTGGTATTCTGGCTTTGTTTGTTACCAAGACTATCTTGTCCAACTGAATAGCTTCCTGGCTTGGTGTGGTTGTGTCAAAGGGGGTTATTTTTAGATCATTCAAGTTATCTTTACATTATACCAGTAGCTATTTCAATAAAACATAATTCTTAATTAATCAAAATCTTAATTTGTATTTGTTTTCGCACTGTAGTGTTCACCAAAAATGAAGCAACATAAAATGCTAACCCTTAAAAATTTTGGGTGGAATTAAAAATAACCAATAAAAATAAAATAGTGATATGACACGTAAGGGTTTTCTAGTTTTGTGATTAGTAATAATGTAAAAAACGGGAAAAGGATGCTAAAACATATATTTACTGTAAAAAAGTAAAAAAAAATAATATATTCCATTTAAAAATAAAAATATTTAGTGTATAAATATTGCATCAAATAGATTTAAAACATAAACATGTGTTTATTAAAGAGATTAACAAACTTTGATTGCACATTTTTGTTAGTTAATACGGTAATTAAAACATTTTATAATTAGTGTAAAAGTGTGTGTCGATATCATGCTAAATTTAACTCACACTTTGGTGAGAACGTGCCAACATTCCTTAAAATCACCCAACCGTGTGAGCATGTGGTATTTTGACCAAAGTAGCAACACTGCATTACAATGGTGCTTTGTGTAAGAACTGAAGATTGCCACTTAACCAATTAAACATTAATATGAATCATCGAAACATTTTTTATGACATCGTGTGGTATTCATTATTTATCATTCCCACACAGGTGTCAATGAACCTGCCTCCAGACAAGGCAAAAGCACTCAGTAAATACGACAACAGAAAGAAATGGGAACTAATATGTGATCAGGTACATTAATTGCTTTGTTCTCCTTATTTTATCTCTTTAGCATTTAATACTGTGGTTTGGGGCACAATGATTAAATTGACCCCAAATTTGGACCCACATACCATCTACACTCACACGCATATATTATAATATTATATAAACAAGTATAATTTAAACATCAGTTGTTTTATGAAATTCTCCCACTTAAAATGTTCTGTTTTAATTGTTTGAATTTCATATAATTTTTATCACTAAATATTTCCTTTTTTTCTCTAGTGATTTTTTAATCAACCTTCTATTTGACTCCAAGTGTTCAAGTAGCCATGCTTCCATTTTTCAGCAATTGAAGGCAACCTCGACTAAATTATTTTCCTCCATATATAGTATATACTACCAGCACTAATTAGTTCTACGATTAATAAATGTTTAGTTTTTGTCAATACACTATTACTGTATGATAGAAGAAACAGAATTAAGTATGCGATGGATAAAAGAATATTTTTCGAATCCAATATTTAGAATTAAATTAAAAATCTTTAAGATTTAAATCTATAACAATTAAGATTCTATGTTCTGGTAAATGTATATTTATGCATTTAACTCAATTTTTCAAAAAATATTATATATATATATATATATATTTCAAAAATCATTTTATCTTTATCTTAGATTGTAAATTTTAAATATAACTCTTTCACTTTTATTATATTGTTTATTATAACTTTAAGCTAAAAACTGTAAATGAAAACTAAAAATGAAAACTAAAAATTAAAAAAATAGGTGATTAGCTGATTATCAATTAAAAAGTAAGCCTTGACATTTTTAGTTTTAAATAATGCAGAAGCAGCAGTTGTGTTAGCAGCAGTGCTGCAATATTAATGGAGTGTATGTTTACTGTTTGTTTCAAATTATTTATGGCAAAGCTGTTTGCACAGGAAGGACATATGCAGCAGAAGGCAGATTCTTCAAAAAGCCATGAGAGAGGTTCTGTAACAGTATGGT
>CH002933.1:4997-15528 GCA_000149265.1 Ciona savignyi | reverse complement strand
CAAGGAAACAATGAAACCGATTTATTGTCGGATTAAAATGAATCAGTTTTTGTCTGCTGATCTCACATAGTGGTGTGTTGGACAGTTAGATTGAGCGATTGTAACCCAATGTCCAAGTTATGTGTGCTTAAGCAATGCAAATAATAAAATTACTAATCATTATTAAAACTTCGAAGAAAAACCTAAGTTTTGAAAAAAACAAAAAAAATTAATTATGAAAAAAGAACAAAAATATAAAAAAAAATAAACAAAATATAAAAAATAATAAAAATTAAAAAAAAGAATAAAAATATAAAAAAACGAATTAAAATATGAGAACAATCCTGGAAATAACAATCATTATAACTCACAGGTGGGTGAGGGAGTTCTTGAATGAAGAGAATCGTGGACTTGATGTGCTCGTCAACTACCTTGCGTTTGCGCAATATGCTATTATGTAAGTATGTTGTGATAATGCATTGCATATACCAACCCTGGTTGAGTTAGCATCATCTACCTTACCTTCCAGTTGTGGTAAACTTGTTAGGACACAATACTCATTGTTGTTATTACCATATGCCAAGACTATACTCGACCCTAGAGGAATATTGAGGTGTTTATAGTAGCAGAACAAAAGTGAATGTCTTTAAAACTTTCCTTTGCATCACATACCAAGATTACTTTAGGTCAGGTTCAGGTAATATGATGCAACCATTAAAACGAAACAATTGTGTTTATAAAAAAAATAATGAAAATCAAACTACTGTAGCGACCTCCCGTCATTAGGGCTGTGCAAATTCATAAAAAATCTTAACGGTTAACCGATCCAAAAATAAATCGGTTAACCGGTTAACCGATTAAATCGATATTTTTTCCTACTCGATGTAACGATGCAAGCCGACCTCACGGCGTTATAAAAACAACCTGCTTATAGCGAGTATTGCTATCGCGCGCGAGTATTGCTATCTGCCGCAAGGCCGGCGTCTTCACAAGATAAGGCCACTTTCGTCATCTTACGTTTATCTTATATTCTTATCGTACGTCGCACTAGTCAAAACATCAGTGGCCCGCACGAACTGGCCGCTTAATTCGACAAAATATTAAGTCTATTATTGGAACTAAAGTTTTACAATTAGAAGTTTGCCTATTGCTCGACTTTACTTTTTTCAATTAATACACGTGGCCATAACATTGTATACTAGGGCTGTGCAAGAACCTAGATTCTTATAAAGGTTAACCGATCAAAGAAAAGAACATAGGAAAAACGCTCGCGTTAGTGCGTCAGAGGTCCTGTATTGAATCTAGGTCAACGTAACCCTAGGTCAAACCGCCGATCAAAGCAATAAACACCGCGACGAATCGTTAGAAAAGCGGCGCTGCGGTTAGGCCTAGACCGTTACTCGTACCATCACTTAGGCCTACTGCAAGTCAACTACGTGGTCTTTAAAAAAGAACAACCACCATATAAATTATTTTGTTATCATGCGCTGTTGTAGGCGTGAAAAACGAACACAGACGGTTAACCATTTATTGACTTCATTGACAGTTTACTGACGTCCGTGTTAACTTCGCACATCCCTACTTACGTAACGTAATTCCGACGTCCGTAATTTCGTAATTACGCCGATCGGTTAACCGTTTACCGATTTTATTAACGGTTAACCAATGCACAGCCCTACCCGTCATCCATTTTACATAATGTGTGACGTCATTACACATTGCCTTTTTCATCTTCTTTTTGTGCCTGTTGATTTGGGTTTGTGTAACGAGTTTCTTTTTAGTTCGTGTTACTGCAAATAAAGAAGCTGCCGCTTCACTACAATTAATTTGTGAACATTGATTAATTAAACTTTTACAGACATATTTGTGAACCCTGTAAAAATTTGAATATATACGAACATATTAACTCCTCTTCCAGATAAATTGAATGTTCACGGACATATTTTTAAACACTGTTAAACTTTCATTCCAGATAAATTAAACATTCACGGACCTATTTGTGAACACTGATTAATTAAACGTTCACAGACATATATATGAACACTGTAAAAAATTGAATATTCACAGACATAATTGTGAACACAGATAAATTAAATATTCACGAACACATTACCTCCCAGATAAATTAAACATTCACGGACATATATACGAACACAGTAGAACACTGATAAATTGAATATTCACGGACATATATACGAACACAGTAGAACACTGATAAATTGAATATTCACGAACACATTACCTCCCAGATACGACCAAAGCTCATCCTCTTCAATGTCCTCCTCCCCCTCCAAGTCGATGGGGAGCACGGGGGACCTGGGGAGCTTCGAGAGCTCGATGAGCGTACGAGGAACTTCCGCTCCATCCAACTTCACCACCACCCTCTCACGCGCGCAGACATTGCCCAACCGGCGGACTCTTAAGAATTCCCGGGCTGTGATGGACAGGTGGGTGGAGCTTTATACATTATATTGGTATGGGTGGGTCCATGGTAGAAACTACGACCATAAAAATTGTTCCCAAAGACCCTTAAACTACCAGTCGACAAGCTGCCGACCAGTTCAGGTGGTTTAAAGCGACGTCTTACAGCCGAAAGGTTTAAGATTAAAAACTGATATTTAGCTAGTCGGTTGTGTTTTTGAGCAAGGCACTTACAGACATTGCCTGAACCCAGCGGATTAATGGGTTCTTTCAATAATGGGTTTTACCAAATTAAAGGAACATGTGAATCATACACAACACACTGCAATAGCTCCGTTAACCCGACGATGGGCGCGAGGTGATCTGACGATTGCCCGTGTGTTAACCCCCTTAGTTTTCCCATCCACGGGAATAAATATGAATATCCTATCATATCCTTATGTACAGAAGCTATCATAGGTCTGAAAATATTAGTCGACAAGTTTCCTAAAGATATCTGTTTAGATTGGTGGAATTGTTAATCATCTGGTACTGGGTTCGTTCAATTTTTTAAGGGATTTGATTCTGGCCAAGATTCGAATTTCATTTGCTTAATCAACAATTTAAATTATTTATTCTACCAATTCGAAATTCGTAAAATTTTGTTGTTAAATTCCTAAAACTGAATGAGTTTAATGTAGATTTGTGTTTTTAAATCTTGACCATGATTCAACTACACAGATATTTTATTAATAAAAGAATTATGAATACACTTTTTTAGAGATGCATTAAAAATTTAAATTTTGTAGCTCATGCGTTTCAATTTATTTCATACCGTAAATTTAAAATTATAGAATATAATTAAAGTTTTTTTATATTTTTTCAATTTAAACTACCAGTACCAAGACAGTTTATTATTTTGATTTTACCTTATTGATTAAGTCCATTTTAGTGCGAAATATTGTTTCGTCCATTCAGAAAGTAAAATTTACTACCTAAACCCCTTTGTCTGTCAACCAGTGATTTAACATTTGGTCTATCAGACTTTTATAACTTGAATGCATGTTAAGTGTTTTTTTTAAGTTAATTATGCCACTGTACTCTAATTCAGATTCAAATTCTTTTAAAAATGTTTTTTTACGTCAGAAAAACTGACAACATTTTTTAAAAGCTTAAGAAATCTTAAATTTAAAAAAAATTAAAAATTTAATTTTCCAGGGACGATGTCCACGTTTGTATAACCTGCTTGCGTGCGATCATGAATTACCAATACGGCTTCAATCTTGTGATGGCACATCCACAATGCATTAACGAGATTGCTCTTAGTCTAAACAATAGGAGCTTGAGGTGAGGTTTAATTATTAATACATACCTTGATGTTATATGATTGGCTGCTCGAGATATTGTCTAAAGGCTGAAATCACAGTTTGGATGGTACATTGTTCCATACTCCCCACCCATTGCCATTTTAAAGCAAGTTTGAATTACTATAAGCCTCTCTTAAAATACCTTAGGTAAAGTGTGGTTTCTCTTGCAAATATATTAATGAACCAACCATCCACACACCATAATAGCTTCAGCAAATCGATGGTGAGCATGAGGTGTCTTACGATACCCGTGGGTAGAGCCTGGCTTCCCACCCACAAGGATATAAATGAACCAATCATCCACACACTGTAATAGCTGCAGCAACTCGACTGTGGGCATGAGATGTCTTACGATACCCAAGGATAAAGCCTGGCTTCCCACCCATGAGGATATAAATGAACCAACCATTCACACACTGTAATAGCTCCGGCAACTCAACTGTGAGTACGAGGTGTCTTACGATACCCGTGGATAAAGCCTGGCTTCCCACCCACGAAGATATAAATAAACCAACTGTTCACACACTGTAATAGCTCCACTCCACTCTAGTCAATGAAGCCTGCCCCCCTAATTTCCCCCATGTAAGCAATTCACATACCAATCACCCGCACAGAACGAAGTCATTAGTCCTGGAGCTGCTTGCCGCAGTGTGCTTGGTACGAGGTGGACACGACATCATTCTACGAGCGTTCGACAACTTTAAAGCGATCTGCGACGAACCACTACGATTCACCAAGTTGATGTTTTTCTTTAAATCCGAGACCGAAAACATAGAGTTTATGGTGAGAATCACAAACGTGATCGTTTTTCGACTCTTTCTTAGCATTTCCAGTGTTAACATGTAGCATTACTAAAATTAACGTAAAAAAACATTAAAGTTTGTTTCAAAGTTGTTTAAAATTCCAGAATAGAAATAATTGATTGTAGAATAATTCTAATTTCCTTTAGGCACTTAACAAGGCAAATGATAACAGTCTAAGAAAAAAGTTTCAAGAGAATAATAATTACAAATTATCCACCCTGTAATACAAAGACGTTTCACAAAGTACTTACAAATTTTAATTAGAGGAATGGTTTCATTAAAAAAAATTAAGATAAATATTATTATTCTCGCTTTATACTTTTTTCCCAAAATTTGACTCAGATTTTGTTAATTACCTATTTATCAACTTTGTGCTTGAAATTTTAAGGTTATGTGTTTAGCTTAGAAATTTAGGTTTATGTTGTTTGCTTACTATCTTTCGGCGTCATGCATACTGCGTTGAAACGATATTCACCCCCAACCCCCCCCCACACAGGTATCGTGCATGCAGTTCATCAACATCGTGGTCCACTCAGTGGAAGATATGAACTTCCGCGTTCATCTGCAGCACGAGTTCACCCTGCTTGGGTTGGATGCTTATCTAGAGGTTTGTGCTTGTGTGGGGTAGGCTATGAGGTGGTGAAGTTGGTTGCCAGATCGAAACTGGTCGCTAGCTAGTGGGTTGTGTACTTGGGCAAGGTACTTAACGGACATTGCCTAACTAAGCGGATTAATGGGTTCTACTGAATTAAAGGAACATGTCAATTATACACAACACATTGCAATAGCTCCGGTAACCCAACAGTGTGCGTAAGGTATTGACACTTGGCCATGTGATAATGCCCGCTGCCGTTTACCATTGATGTGGATAAACATGAATGTACTATCCTAATTGCATTCACAATGGATCAATGACAAAGCATTAGATTGTCAATCGAATGGGCGTGGGATCGAAACCTTCCGATTACCCTTGTGTGACTAACTTTTAAAATGGGCAGTGATTGAACCCCGTGGTTTAGTTACTTAAACAAATACACAAGGTTTTATAATTTACTAAAATAACAATTTGCAAATAAATTTTGATGTCCAGTTTCGTTGCTTTTTCTTTTCCTGACAGTTAACTATTAGAATTTCTAATGAATATTTGTAATTTGCCATGCATTAATGGAATAGAAAACAAACCTCATACACCCCATGTGCAGAGCCGAAATGTCCAACCCCCCAACCTTCCACAGGACCTCAAGTGCACAGAGAGTGATGTGTTGAAGGTCCAGATACAAGCGTACCTCGATAACATGTTCGACGTATCGGCGCTCCTTGAAGACTCCGAAGTGAAATTAACCGCTCTCGAGCGAGTCGAACAATTAGAGGAACAATTGCTCAATGTGAGTTTTATTTTAAGTTGTTTTTTTATTTTATTTAAATTCAGATCCATGAAATGATAGGATATTCATGTTTATTCCTTTGAATGGGAAAAGCAAGGGGCGTTATCACTTGGGTAATTGTCAGATCACTTCATGCCTACCGTCGGTAAGCGGAGCTATTGCAATGTGTTGTGTATGATTTATTGTTTAAACTCTCCAAGCATTATATCGGGACAACATTGCCGCCACAAATTTTTCGCAGTGTTAATTTACATATATTAATCAACATTTTTAACTGACTTTTGGAATTAAGAAATTTTTATAATCCCCTCCTCCTTCCCCCCACAGTTAAATGAGAAGTTCCAGGAACAGGAATATGAGAATATGTCGAAGATTGTGCAGTTGGAGAAGCAGCTATCGGGGAATATGTCCGAGCTTTCCACACTTCGGGTGAGTTCCTTGTGGTCATGTCACTATGTCATATTATTCATCACTTTAATCATCATTATCATCATTAGGACTTAAGTATATGTGTTTTTAGATAAATGTATAATCTTCATTTGGGACAACTATGTGGCCTCATGTTACTATGTCATATTATTCATCATCATCACTTTGATTATCATTAGGACAAGTACCTGTGTTATGTTGATAAATATATAAGCTACATTGGGGACAACTAAGTTGTCATATATTACTGTCTTGTTATTTATCATCATTATGGACAAGTATGTGTTTTAATAAATCTATAATCATTATCACAAACAATATATCGTTTTTTTATCAAGACAATTATATATGTTTTTAGATAAATCTATAATCTCCATCAGAGACAACGATGTTATATAATAAGTCCTATAATGTAATTTTGTATTTGTTATTTTGATAAAATCTAGAACCGGTATCTGGAAAGGTTTATATCGTATTTAGTCCTATTATGTAAGGCCACAAAATGCTGGCCTCTGGTGAGAATCGAACTTATAACTTGAAATTAACTGCCCTCCTGCTCTGAACCTTGGTTATTTAGCAATGCCACTGGTACCCCTGGTTGCAGGTTGTAATTCTATGTGTTTCTACATTTAACTTATGCCATGATTCCCCCTAAATATATTCCTGGTTAACTAATGCCACGAGTACCCCTCAATATTATATTCCTGAAATAATCATCAGTGTAACCGCTTAGTTTGTATTGATGAATTGACTTGTTAGCGATAAGTTGAACGTTACTACACAGGGTAGTAACAAGGGGGTCTATATCCTTCCTTCAGATACCGTAAGTACAATCGGAGGTGGCTGATGCTTCCCCACATAAACAAGCAGCAATATAACTCGGTGGCCATCTTGTTTATTACATCATCCAACACACAAAGCTGTATCGGGAATCACCACAATGTCATACAATTGATATTTATTATAATATGGGAATAATGTTTCAAACAGTTTGTTTTAAAAAGTCAAACAGTTTTTGCTGGTTTAAAGTAAGAAAACTGAATGTCATACAATTAATATCCAATAGAATATTGCAATAATGTTTAAGTCAAACAGTTTTGTTGGATAAAAGTCAGTAAACTGAGTTATACAATTAATATTCAATAGAAAAAGGTAATACAGCTCAAGTTAAATACTTGAGAATACCAGTTTTAGTGGGAAAAAGGTAAAAAAAACTGATCACCATGTTTTACCATTAATCCGATAAAATATGGCGTTACATTTTAAGTTTACCAGTCCAGAATAACCATTTTAGTTAACTAAAAGTAAGCAAATATGACCACCAATGTTCTACAATTAGTATTTACTCTAATAAGGTAGTTAAGTCTAAGCAAAAATAGGTCCCCTCTTTTAGCAGAATAATTCTAAAAAAAATATCCTACAATTAATGTTCTTTATAACATGCCTGTAAGAAGTAAATTTAAAGTTTTGTTTTGTCACTGTGGACTAATTCCTACTAATGCAATGTAATATTACACAATTATTATCCATTGTGAATTGTACAGCCCAAAATAAAACTACTCCATATGGCTTTTTAGGTGGGATAAACGTAATTTAATACATAATAACATAATAATCCACAGTATAAGTTTAATATCTCAGTATAGATCAGGCACAAATAGTCAAGGATAAACATATAAGTTCAAACTAATCAAACTAATATCCAAAGCAATCCCTGTCATGGTATTCCATCAAATTCCCGATACAGCTTTGAAACCATTATGTATGTAGAGGTGTTTTTATTGCAGCATCTAACACAAGCTGATTATTATTTACTAACCAAATCCTTTAATAAAGTTTTTAAAGCTTTATTATTTTAGTACATGAAGCGAACTTTATTTAATTCTAAAACAATTTTCCATGAGATATAAATTACCTTTTTCCTTTTTTGCTCTCTCTCTTTCTCTCTCACACTCTCCTTTTCTCTAATGGAAATAATCTAATTATTGTCATTTCTAGAATAGTGTATTCTTTCCAGAGTAGCTTGTATATAAATCAAATCCCACTGCAATCAACATTACACATAACCATGGTACTAAATAAAAAGTGAGAAGCGTAGGCCATTCTATGTAATAAATCATAAACATCCACTAAATTTTCCTCTACCATGTTTTTGATCATCCACCACCATAATCCTATTTGATTAATTGTTTTACAACAAAGATAATATTTCCACCGAATATTTGAACCACCCCCCCCCCATTATGTGCTACCTGTATTTTTCATAACCAACACACACACACATATATAGATATATATATATATATATATATGTGTGTGAATATGTGATCATTTCCATAAGAAAAGAAAACTAAGAGCAAAAAGAAACTATTGATTATATATATTATTTTTAATGTTTTTATTTTTATTTAGCTCTTTTGTGATAATTTTTTTTTGTGATATCTAACAACCGATATTATAACTATTTGTTTATATTTACCTGACTTTTAGAATTATGCTGTTTTTTTGCTATCATTTATCCCTAATTACTATTTCTGTGATAATATTATTGGGAACTTTCCTTCATGCTGCTTGTGGATAGCTGGATGAAGATTTCTATGAAAATATTAAAGATTTCTATCTTCCGGCCAGTATATGGCACGACGGGAATTATGAGCTCGAAAGAAGCGATTTTGAAAAAGACGATTTCGACAAAAATGACATCACAGACGTTGTCATGGAAGAATGGTTGCCAAGGGAATATGCAAATGAGTCGTCATTATCGTCGGTTACCATGAGCACGGGTAGTGGGAGCAATGGGTTCGTGTCCGATACATCATTCATGTACCATACCCCTGTGGATGAGGAACGACCAATCAACGATGAAACTTCAATATTCTCGGAGAAGAAGTTAAATTCGGATGAGACATCTTTATTTAGTGATGAGCAAATGAACGAAAACGCAGAGTATTGGGGGATCGATAATTCATTCATTATTCATCCTGATTTCAGTTTCCTACACGGGTTGTCTATTGCACCTCATTCCGACGTCGAAACTACATCTGAAACAGGGGTTTTGAGCCCCACAAACGCACCCCCAGCACAGGAAGACGATGAAAGTTTAGACGCGGAGCCATTTACCCTTGAGGTACATGCTGAAAACACAACCAAGTCGTTTGGATATCAACCCCTCCCATCTATAAACCAATCTGATGCATCGAACACAACAGAACATCAGATCTTAAGAAAAAATGGTTTAGAATCATTGGATCTCGACTTAAACACTATGTTGACAACAAACCCACCAACTGCGGAACTACCACACTGGCTTAGTCTCCCTCCACCAATCCACCACTGGGGGGCACATCAACCTGCGTTGCCGGATATCGGATCCACCAACAACCAACTCACGAGCTCGAAAAAGATATTCAGCCTTCCAACTATCTGGGAAGACCGGCAGGTTCATGGTGTCCCGTCTATGCATGTTGATGGTTGTGTTTGTATTTTATCAGCAAGTGAAGAATTACTATTATGTGGGGCAAGTCATCCCCATTTGTTCCCTTTGGGAAGAAGATTTCTGTAGGATATTTGTGTTTTATCCCTATGAATTGGAAATTAAAAGGTTTATCACATGGGCAATCATTACCTTTTCTGGAAATAACTTAAAGGGGTTTTAATACACAGTCCATCTTCAAATTACTTTGCACCTACAGTTGAATTTCCAGAGATATTACCTTGTGTAATTTTGAGACACTTCTACAGCCTCACTTTGACCCATTAATCCACTGCGTTCATGCAATGTCGTCTAAATACATTGCCCAAGACTAGCTGGAGGCTGGTGTCGATCCCACAACCTTTTGGCTGCCACAGATGTTCTTACTGATTGAGCTATCTGGATAACAAGTAATTGTACCAGCTTCACATTGTATGTGGCTGTTACAGTGAAGGTAAAATTACTTTGTAAGATTAAAGAGGTCATTTCATATTCTTTCATTCTCTTAATTGTTGTCTTTCCATTTGCTGTGTTGTATTTAGTGTGTTGCACTATTTCTTCACTTATATTGCATTCATGTGAGTACATTTAACGCTATTGGCATAAACAAGTTCTAAAGTAGTTGGGCCATGTTATGTGCTGCTTACTATATGGCCAGTTGTCATAAATTCAATCATTTAAGACAAGTGATGAATT
>CH002934.1:523224-542262 GCA_000149265.1 Ciona savignyi | reverse complement strand
CTGCTGGGCTATGGAAGTTTGCTGGGTATGGAAGTTTGCTGGGTATGGGAGTTTGCTGGGTATGGAAGTTTGCTGGGTATGGAAGTTAGTTGAGCTTCTGTTCTTAATTTTATTACGGAAATGGTCCTGGAATCGTTTTTGGTAGGTATGGCAATGAGTTTCTATCTATGCTTCTGTTTGTATTGGGGGTGCAAAGGGCTCAGGGGTTTATAACATTTGGTTAGAATTTTATGGATTTGTTCAGTTGCTACAGCTACTGTAAGTGTTAAGAAGAGGATTGATGTCTTTATCCCTGTAAATGAAAAATGCAATCTAACTGGAATCGTCACATTACCATGCGACCACTGTCTAGTTACCAGAGCTATTGTAGTTTATGGTATATAAATGAGACTTTCCTTAAGTTTTATCAGAAACCATTATACCACTAAGTTAAGCTGGTGTTTCCCTTATTTAAGGACACAGCCATCTAACCAACTGGTTTTGATGTAACACACCGGGATACTGCGTTATCAACCCAGGGTTAATGCAACTTTTAAATGACGTGTTTTAACGACTGTTTGCCCTCTTTTCCTGTTCTTGCGTTGCTATTTGATTTGTTTGCCATTTGTTTTAATACTGGGACAAATATTATATAAACTAAACTAAACATACTGAATAATCACCCAGGGTTGAACATGAGAAATATATATATAATTTTCACAAATCCCAACAAACCTGTGCCCCAAACAATTCCTTCCTATGAACATCGTTCTCACAGAGTCGCGACAATATGTAGAGGATGTCACACTGGAGTTCAATATCGATTGCGTCATCACAATCTTGTGGGAAGAAGTTTTCAAGAACATCTGGGATAGAATGGAACTTGGTGGATAATATATATATATAAATGTGTGTATTATATTCATGTTTATCCTCGCGAGTGAAAAAACCAAGAGGTGTAATGCATGGGCAATCGTCAGTTTACCTCGCGTCCATTGTCGGGTTACCGGAGCTTTTGCAGTGTGTGATTTAGACGTTCCTTCTGTTAATTTGGTAGAACCAATTATTCGGCGGGTTAAGGCAATGTTCGTTAAATGCCTTGCCCAAAACACAGCCGACTAGCTAGCGACCAGTTTTGTTCCTTTAACCCTTTGACTGAAAGGTAACACACTGATCCACAGACTAATCGGTCGGACATTATAGATAAAAAGTGTGTGTTAGAAAATGTATTTTTGTCAATGTCTCCTTATCAGAGAATTATCATGGTTAACAACCATAAGCCTATTTTCCCTGTTATAAATGTGTGTATTTACAGAATGTTTCAACGACCATAGTTTTGTCATGTTCTGTTTCTTCTATTACATATCCTATCCAATACAAAATGGTAACTAAAGCTGCACTAAAAACTAATATGAGATAATTTGATAGAAAACAGCCGTCTCTTTGTCCTATAGCAGGAATATATCATTTTGTAAATATGAGGGAGACCTTAAGTTTATCAAGTTCTTGCTTCAATTCTCTAATTAGCAAATATCATCCACACAAATTAGATCAGACATAGGCTTATACGGCTTACAGGCCGGGTATGGCCAATAAAGGGATTTTGATCGACCCACAGACTGTATCTAACCATACCCTATAATAAGATATTGAAAACTATTCATGTAATAATCCGGCCCACCAAGAACTTCATTTTCCCAACATATGCCCGCCGACTAGAGAAGTTACCCACCACTGAATTAGATTAATGGGTTGTCCCACAACTAAAGGAATGCCTCAATCATCAACATTCTCACCTAAGAGTTGGTTCATTATTCCCTGATCACACAAGTCCCGTGATGGTAGCTCATTGGGACAGGACACCACCGAGTGAAGAAGACGAAGACACTGCCGCATCTGAGCTTTCTTGTTCCCACGACCACCGGATCCGTGGAAGGAGTTGCCGTGTCCCGCGAATGGCTCCTGTGGATCCAGGGGAAGGATATGTTAAGTGGAATAGGATGGTGTTGTTTATACTGGGGAATGGGAAAACCATGGGGGTTCACACACAGACAATCGTCAGATTATCTCGCGCCCACCGTCGGGTTACCGGAGGTGTTGCAGTGTGTTGTGTATGGTTGGCATGTTTCTTTAATGTAGTACTACCATTAATCTAATGGTTTTTCAGTTAAGCACGTTGCCTAAGGACTTACAATCCAGTGGATTCAAATAACTTGCTCAAAAGTAATATTAAACAATAAAAACAATATTGAATATGAAAAGCCTTTTTGAACATGATGATATCTCATCATGGGTGGGATAATAACGAATTATAGACAAAACTCATCAGATTAACCTGTGTCCGTGGTCGGGTTATTAACGCTGCTACTGTGGACACAGGTTATTCTGATGAGTTCTGGTTATAATTCTCATCATCCCACCCCTTACGATAATCAACATGTCCGAAAGAGGCAACAACAGAATCATAATAGCTTGATACCTTTCCCAAAACATCCCGACTGTGGGCAAGAGGGGATAAGCACCATGATAGACATCTAAGAACACACAACTGACTAGTTATGGGTCCCATTTGGAAAAATGGGACACATATTGTTTTTGTCCGTTTTTTTTTTTTCTTTTTTTTTCTTTTTTTTTTTCGTCAAACGCTTGACAGGCATGGCTTGTGGCAACAACATCTATTAAATGGGGTAATGAAATAGCAAAACAACTTTGTCATTTATTAGACAACATGGTCTAGATGTGCATAGACCAAAATTTTGGGGCAAATACCCAGGGGAATTCCCCTGGGAGGTGAAAAACCAAAACGGTATCTTTTTTTAAAAAATTCCCTTTTTTAGGCATAGCACTTGAACGACTACTCCAATTTCAATTAGATTTGGTAAACTGTAAGTGCATTAGCCACTGATATACCACTTAAAAGAATTTAAAAAGTTACCCAGGGAAATACCCTAAAAATAAGATTTTGTTTTCAAATCATGATTGTGACAGGCATGGGTTGTACCACCGACATCTATCAGAAGGAGTAATGGAATTGCAGTAAAACTTTGTCATTTGTTAGACAACATGGCCTAGATTTGAAAAAACTAAAATTTTGGGTAATATATCCAGGGGAATTTCCCTGAGACGTTAAAAACCAAAACAATATTTTTTTCTAAAAAAATGAGCTTTTTTGCGCATAGCTCTTGAACTGTAAATCCAGTTTGAATCAGATTTGACAAAATGTAAGTGCATTGTTAACTGATTTAACACTTAAAAGAAATAAAAAAATTACCTAGGGAAATACCCTAAAAATAAGCTTTTGTTGTCAAATCATGATTGTGACAGGCATGTCATGTCGCCCTGACATCTACAAGAAGAAAAAATGTATGCTCAATCCAACTTTTTTATTTGTTAGACAACATGGCCTAGATATGCAGAAACCAAAATTTTGGGTAATATATCTAGGGGAATCCCCTCAGACGTTAATAACCAAAACGGTATTTTTTTCTAAAAAAATAGCTTTTTTGCGCATATCGCTTAAACGGCAGCTCCAATTTGAATCAGATTTGGTAAAATGTTAGACATTTAAACACTCTGTTCCAATTAAAAAAAACTCATTTATTAGGGTATTTCCTTTAAAAACGCAGATATTTTCCTGAAGTATGATTGTGACAGGCATGCCATATCGTACAAACATCTTCAACAAGGAGTCGACAAATCAGACAAGGAATTGACTAATCAGAATAAAACATTAAGAATTGTTATACAACATAACCCACATAGGTAAAAACAGAAACGTACGTACTAAACCCAGTAGAAACTTATCTAATAAACCCAGTAATTCCCTGAAACCACAAAAAACGCTTAAAAGAAAGCTTTTATTTGAAACATTTGTGGTGAAATGTTCGTAAATCTAACACGATTGTTCTTTTTTTATCTACACATGGAGAAGAAGTTTAGTTTGATAACTATGGGACCCATGCGTTTATGCTTGCAGAAACAAACTACATACTCAGTGTATAAAATACAAAATGTGGTTAGGGACCCTGTATAGCATGAATATATGGCATACAACATGTGTTTTACAAATGGTGGTGGTTAAACACGTGGTTGACACTCTCTAGTTAGTGACTGGTTTTAATCCTACAACCTTTAATCCATTGGGTTTAAATAGATATCTCAAGAGTAATATTGAACAATAAAAACAATATCGAATAATAAAAAAGGGTTTGGGAAAGGGTAATCTCTTAAGATCAACCTGGACATGAGAGGATAAACTTCATGTCCTAATACACAACATTGGGATTATCATACCTTCCCCAGACACCACTCCAGTAGTAAAAGAACGCGCGTGTTCCCCTGGCACATCATGTAGTCATCCATGAGAAGCACTGACAACTTGTTGAGCGCCGACATCGCGTGGAGTTGTAACTCCTCAAACTGCGCGGATGACCAGTCTCGCGCACGGGACTTCCCCTCGTCTGATTTAACGTAGTGGAACAAAGAGAGCAAAGCTTTGCCGTCCGATAAAATCTGGAAAATTTGAATTTTTGTTGATTGTTTTTAATAATGGATTGATTTCTTTTTGTGTTGTTGACAGTATAGACTTTGTAGACCTTATAAATATTTCAAGTGGAAAGCATAACAAGTAATAGAGTTGTTTTTACATTAATAGGGGTCAGAGGTCTTAAATTTGTAGATTTTTAAAGGGCCTCATTACATTTTGGAAATTGTGCCAAGGACTGCATAACCTTTTCGCTCTATTTTATAATTCATACTTATTATAAAGAGGAGACTAATCTGTTCATACCATGTGAAATTTTACTCATAAACTAATTTTCTCTAAATTGTCTGTTTAAATAACTGCTTCCATGTTGAAAGGTTTGAAATATGTATTAAAATTAGATAAAACCCTTACATAATACTATGATTATTGTTGGAGTGTTCCGTGAATCACAAGTTTGACATCTCTAATATAAAGCAAAGCCAACTAAAATGGTTTGTGTTTAAGAGGTTTTGATGAAATTAAAAATGGAGTGAAAATGAAGAAAAATTCAAGGAAAACATGACATGAAGTTGATTTTATTAAATTGTGTTTATTAACAAAAGCCTGTTGTAGTGCAAGGCAGTGTAGACGTGATAAGTGATCACAATATTAACCTGCAGTGCAGCTGGGTCTGTGCTCAATATCTCCAGCAAATTGATCAACATCTTCTTGAGTTCGAAATCCTCGTGGCAACGAGTGAGCTTGAGGTTCTTCAACAGTGGGTTGTAACTCTTTACTTCGGAGAATGTGGAAAATACAACAATCTGCTTCGCAAAACCTGGGGTGGTGGGTGAATGGGGTTGCTAACTGTGGGGTTTGATGCACTCCGTCTGATTAGTCTGGTGGGTAAGTGCGTCGCCTTTCATCCAAGGGTTGCAGGTTCGAAACTGATCGCTAACTAGTCGGTTATGTTCTTGGGAAAGGAACTTAACGGACATTGCCTAAACCCAGTAAAATAATGGGTTCTACCGAAATTAAATAGAGGTTTTGCAATTTATATTGACAAATTGCAACAGTTATTATAAAGCCCCCCAATAGTCACCCACAAATCAGCAATTACCCCATAGAACCCCCACCCACCTGATTCCACAATTGGTGTACTGGGGTTACGACACAACAGTGTGGTGATGACAAGCAGATCGTTACGGAGTTGTTTCTCGTAGTTCGAACATCCTGATATCATTAACTCACGGAACGCTTCCTTTAGTGCGCTGGTGGGTGATGTGGGAGGAATATGGGTAACATGGGGTGGTGAGCTAATATGTCTAAACCTGTTGTTTTTCCACAAGCGCAGGAATGGATCATCGTATTAAAATATGCATGTTAATGTAGTTTAAAAGCTTAATTTTGTTTTCAGTTCAAAAACCAGTTATGAGGTGACGGACTTGTTGTTTTCCAAAGGTACTAAAGTAAATCATCATGTGTGGGCTATGTTATAATAATATCAGAGCTTAAAGTGTTTTAAGTCATTTGAAGTAAGGTCGGTTGGCTGTGTTCCCATTAAAAGGTAATTTTTTTAAATATTAATTTTGTTTTTCTTTTCTATTAATTTCTCTTGAAGTATTGTTACAGAAGGATCATTGCAAAAAAGGATTTTTAAATATTTATCCTCGCCCAGGTTTTTTGTATAATTTGTCAACTTTGGATATGATAGTATAAACTAATGTTAAACCCTGTGGTGGGTATTTGCAGAAACATTTGGCAAAGGGTAAAGAAATACACACAATATTTACTTCACACATTCAAGATTGGAGAGTTGTTTCGACACTTCTTCACCACCGAGTTCTAGAAGATTCCAGATGATTTCCACGGAAATAAAGAGGAGATATCCAGATGGGTCTGGCGAGTTCATACCACAACATATTCTGTATGCTGCCTCGCTTTTTAACATCTTTTCACAGTTGGTGGCTGAGGGGATCGGATATTTATGTTTATTCTTGTGATAGGGAAAATGCAGGGCTTAACACACGAGCAATCGCCCGATTAAATCATGCCCACCGCCGGGTTACCGAAGCTATTGGAGTGCGCTGTATATGTTGAAGATTTGCAGACATTGCTTTTATTTAATTAAGTCTGTTTACCCATTGGGGTCAGGAAAAATTGCCTTACTCAAGGACAAAGTAAAGACGTTTCTTCAATTTTTGCAAAGTCCATTAGTCTACTTCTCTACTTTTTTTATCTACTTCTTTAGCAAAGTTTATTAAGTGTCTATTGCACAAACAAGATGACTAAGCAATGTTCGAACCTACCACACCCAGCATTACACTTTAACCACCATTTATTACCTGGTATTCAATGATAATTACATTGGTATGATAGCAGTGGACTCTATTTGTCCTACTCACGAGATGAACATGAAAGCTTCTGCAGAACTCTAAGGATCTTGAGTTGTATTTGCAGGTTGTGTTGAAAGAGAGAAAGAGACTTGACGAGGGTTTCAGCCACATCACTGCTTTCCACCATCCTGATGTTGTATGCGTGACTGGTGGGCTTCATGTTCTAGTGGGGGAGGAGTTGAGGAGGGGTTGGCTTTTATAGGGGGGGGGGCAATTGTTAAGAGGATGGGTTGGGGGTTTAGTAGGGGAGTGGGATTGTTTAGTGGGGCGAGGGGTTAGTGGAATGGAGGGGTGGTGTTGGGTTAATCTCTTCCATGGTCAATACCAGGTAATTTCTGTGCAAATTTGATGGTAGTGGACACAAGTGGGGTGAATAGGGGTAACATGGCTTGATAGGGTAAAATGAGTATCCTTGTTTAAACCCCCAGTTTTCACTTACTGCCTTCTATATTTTAAGTATATTCTTGTAATTACTATTTTTCAACAACAAAAATATACCAATTTCATTGTGTCGAATTTAGTTTGTATCATAAGGTAATGAAGTTTAAAATATTGGCAGGCATACTCTGATTCTTTATAAAGACAAATACAAGGATAGTTCACCTGGTATACATCATGTGTGGTTGGTGGGTTGCAGTAAAGTGATATCAACGCATCAGCCAATGCTGATCGCACACTCGAGTTAGGAACTCTCATCAGGTATCCCATTTGCGACACAGATTCAATCACGATTTGCGAATACGATGTTTCATCAGACATTTTCTCCGTCAAATATGGCAGCCTATTGGAAGAAATGTAGTCAGTATGTGGGAATAGCCATCACAAGAGATTTGGGGACAGTATAAACCAACCACATTCTAATGCTGTAAACCAGGCATAAGGGACATACGGCCAGAGGGCTGGGTCCGGCCCTTGGAGGGATTTAGACCAGGCCGTAGACTATATCTAACCATACCCTTTAATGTTGCCCTTGCATTAGTGAATAAATAACGGGTTTTATTGAATATTGAATTAGTGAATAAATATGTGGTTAAGATATTGAATACTTTTCATGTAATAATCCGGCCCACCAAAGACTTTATTTTCCCCCATCTGGCCACCTACAAGAGAAGTTGGCAACCCCTGATATAAACAGACCATGTTTTAATGCCGTACCATTTGATTTTGTAGATATCATTTAGAACTTGTATAGGAACAGACAACATATTTTTAGTTTTGTTGCTGGTTAAACAAAAATGAAACAAAAGTTCATTACCATTCTCAATTTGTTGTGCTTTTTACAATAAAACTAGCAGTTTCAGAATATAATGGGACAAACACATTTCCATTTTTAATTTATAAGTTTCATTCTGAACAACTTATTCTTGACAATACAATATATTCATGTTTGCTTTGGGTCTTGGGATACAATATTTAAGCTGATGCTTTGAAATCTTTAATCATTCTTATTCCACTATGGACCTGGTTCAAATCACCAAAATTATTATTCCAATCTATGTTTTTAATTGTATATTTCAGCTAATGCTTCAAAATCCTTCATTCTAATATACCGACTCCTCTATATAGCTCTGATTCAGATCATGATGTGGATTATAATTCTAATTCCAATATAGACCTTGTTCAAATCACTCTAATTCCAATACACTGCTACCTCAACAGCACTTATCAAATAAATTCAACAAACCAACACCCATGCAGCACTTACCCACATATATGAAGTAGGTTACACATCGGTTTCACATAACACATATTCTCCCCCACACGATCGGCGCAGATGTTCAATATCTTGAACACGTGAACCAGATCTCGTATTAAAAATCCATATTCATATCTGGTGGGAAATATCAATAAATTGTACAAAGAATTTTAATGAAAACATAATTTAGTGCCGTTAAGCGTGAATGTAACCTAGGACACGATAATCATATCTTATCCCCTTTGTCTTATCTTATAAAACACAAGGGGGTTATCACACCATCAGATCACCTAATGACCACCGACGGTATACTGAAGCTTTTGCAGTGTGTGGTATATGATTGATACGTTTCTTCAATTTAAGTGTCACTCATTATTCCAGGGGGTTCATCTAATTTTACCTTAGTGCTTACATAACAGACCAGCTAGTGACCAGTTTTCAATGCGACCAGTTTTAAATCTCTGTATATATTCAAGCATAATACAGTTGCAAAAAATATTGACACAGAAATCCTAAATAAAGTTAGGTGGCTCCATTAACCAGTTTTATCCACTAAATAAAGTATACAACAGTGGGTTAGATTTGAACCTACAACCTCCAGTTTACACACAATGGACACATAAAATGCTCACTTCACTGTAATACGGTTGAGTGCGTGGACATGACGTTCGAACAGTTGGCTTGAATGTTGGTCGGACAGCAACCTGACGACCCTCGTTAGTTCCACTGGCCTCAGTTTCAAACCCTGCAAGCGACAGCTGGATAGTATGCGCTACAAACTGGTGTTTATAAATATGTCACGGTAATACAATTCATAGGACAAATTAAATTTGATTCAAAACAATGAAGTAAATCTAAGTTTATTCACAGTTCCAAAATATGGAATCTAAGTGAGTAAATGCACAACTACATAATATGCAGTGCAAAACCTGATGATAGGTATAAGGTGATCTGGTGATTGTGTTGTTAGTTGTTACAACCCCTGTGTTTTTTAAATTTAATTTAAAAAATGTTATTTAGATAAAACGATGTTGCTAACACGACACTTTAACATTTTTCCATTGGATCATGAGGTTTAAATATCTTCCAACACCGGATGTCAGACCTGCGTCAACCCCGCATCATCATCAGTGATAATGAAAGCCACCACCGGTATTTGTTTGTCATCGGGGGATTTCCCTGCAGCTGAACCTGTGTGACCTCGAATGGAAGTGACAGTCGCCATGGTCTCTGAGAAGCACCAGTGAATAAGGGAAGATGGAAAGATGGGGGGCATGGGTTGTTTGGAATCATTCGTTTGACATTTAAATTAAATAATAGTTAAAAAAGACATTTTAACAAATTTTAACATTTTTAATTAAAAAAAAAAATAGAAAAGTTTGTGCCATTTTAACAAAGATCATATCATGTATTTATAAGCGACAAAATATTCTATTTGTGATGGTAAAGTTTATCTCTCAATGCATGAGCTTATATTTAATATTCATACAAATAGCGCTAGCTTAACTTCAACTACTTAAATAACCAAGAAGATTGTCCGATCATGCCATGTCTTATGTTGGGGGAATAGATTCTACTCAATATGACAATGTTCACTTCTTAGGAGTTCTGTTTATTCTGCCAATGCATTAACAAGTAAATGTTTTTACATTTATGATGATGACTAAAAAAGTCCATTAAAAGATTTTGAAGCGGTAATAAAATAACAATTGAACAAATAGTATATTCTGTGTTTAAAAGGTAACAGTGAGTAGTATTTTAAGGCTAGTGGTTAAGTTTTAAAACTGTTATCACATTCTAGAAGCGTGTTACAATGCATTACCTACCTGGGTTCTTTAGTTCAGTTTTAAACCGTTCTGTTCATATTAAGCACCAGTACAATTGATTTCCATGTACGGTACCGGTGGCCAGTTTAACACATTTTAATAAAGAAAACAAATCTGTCTGTTAATTTTAAACTGTACACATAGTAAGACAAGTTTGGTTAACTCATAAATCTAGGTATATATCCTTAATAAAATCGAATATTCGTGTGCCTCTAAATACTACAGGATCGTTTGGAGCGCTTGGATCGCTTGGATCACTTAGATTGCTATGAAAAGTAATTCTAACCCTGTGCCAAACACTAATCTTAACTCCAGAACTAACTTTAACACTAACCCTACCATTAATATCATGGCTTTTGTAATACGAAGTATAGTAAGCGAATAGCGCTCCAAGCGGTTCTGTAGTATTTAGAGGTACCGGGAAATCAAGTTTATTTTTTGGATAGAAAATAATAAATTGCTATCATAGAGTTTGTCAGATTATCTGGCGCACCATGTCAGGTTAGCAGGGATATGTTAATGTATTGTATAAGACTCCTTTAATTCTTGTTTTAGTTTAACTTATTAATGATTAATTTAACTGTTGTCATCAGTTTAAAGCGACATCTGCTAAATGGCTTAACAAAGGACAGAAACCATTAGTCAGCAGATAATTTAAATCTAATAAACTGTAATTGTGATTTAGTTTCTAATATATTCCTCACAAAGATTATGCCAATCAAAATCGAAACCGCCATTTCGGTTTTCGTCTTATTATTTTTATTTTTTAACCAAATATAGATATATTAGATACTGAAATGTATTTTATCAATTTGAGCGCCAATAATTCTGGTAATTTGATTATACATTTCAAATTGTTTCGATATTGAAAATTTGGAAAATCTCTGTAAGCTTCACTGGTACAGCTGTGCTGCTATGGCAACATGTACTAATAGAAATCAAGTTACGTAAATACATTCGAAAACTATAGGGGACGCAAAAATAGAAACTTTAGGGAGTTTGCCGATATGTTTTACCGTTTATTCTATTGCATGTAGGGTTCGGTTAAGACTGCCTACCAGCATTTGAACTTATATTGTTTGGTTTTAATTAAATTTTGTTTGCACATTATTGTTCTTTCGCCTAGGTTTGGCGGCCGCGTCCGCTATATTTATTAAATTATATCCTTTTTTTTCAATGACGTGTTTTAACGACTGTTCGTTTTGCCGTATTTTCCTGTTCCCGTGTCGTTATTATATTCGCTTGCCATTTTTAAATACTAGGGCAAAAAATGAATAAACTAAACTAAACTAAAACTAAACTAAACTAAACTACAAATTCTTTCTTTTTGCCCAAGCAATTAATAAAGGGAGAGATGGAGAATTGATTTCATTAATAGCGTAGGAATGCACAATCCAGCATAATATTTAAGTTTAGTTTGCAAATGAGTTGTTTAATTTATATTTTGTGGTCACCTCTTCAGGTAATTGGAACGTATCATATAATTGCGTCATTGGCCTATATTGCAGTTGCTTTATTGTCAGCTACACCATGTTTTTGCATTATAAAACTTTTCATTTTCTCACTAAACTAAAACATAATAACAAATATATTTGATCAAGAAGTTTATATAGTGGAGGGTTCGTGTCAGTCAAGTTTATGTCCCGGCCATGTGTGTAGATATGAGAATAAAGACCAGATATGTCCGGCAGATTCTGAGGTAACGCCCAAACAGAGCCGCGATAAAAGTTTCACGGGATTACTCAATAAAAGTGTAGACGGTCTGTAGGTTTTCGATGTACTAACGGTTGTCATAAGGCAAGCTACTAGCAATCATCACTCGAATCCAGTGGATTAATGAGTTAAACTAAAACAGAACGTCTCAAGCATACACCACACATTGCAATAATACCGCGTTTTCCCATTAAGGGAGGTAAAACATGAATATAGTCTAGGCTTATCCCACCAATTTAAACTCCGGGTGTAAGGCTTGTATTTAACTATTAGCAGATCACACAGTTTGATCAATATTTTTAATGTATCGTTGAAGAGCCCTTGATTTGGCCGTTAATTCAAAAAGTGTGTGGTATACGAATTTTAATATCAATATAAAAGGTTCTAATGGACATACGTTAAAACACGTCAGTATAAAAATTAAGAACTAAACGGATAATTCCAATTAAAATAAATGAAAATTTTAATTTCAATGACAAAGTTAGCAAATCTTTGATGAACTTTTGGTTTAAGTTACAGAACGTGGTGAAGATTTTGTAACATTGTTAAATCGTTTTAATATTATATAGTCACATACATTCATATCGGGGGCATACAGTTTTGGAAGAGTGTGTATTGACCATAAAATCCCGGGACATTTTAACTAAACGTACAAATGCAAGATTACGGCTCCTATTGTACTGTTACAAGGCTATGTGGCATTTTTTCTTGTGTTTTTTTTGCTGAACTTAATATACGCGACAGTATATGTTTGAGAAGTTTACCATAGTTTACTCCGATTGGTCGATTTTATGCTTCTTTATTACGGAGATTCTTGGCGCGTTTTTGGAACATGATTCTGTATAGTAGTATCGTAGTATCCGATTATTACATAAAAAGATTGCCTAATTACTGGTATGGGGCGCGCTTATGACGACAGCATGACATCACAACACGCTTGATGACAAACATAATAAAGTGGGTGAAAGGTGAAACAATGAAAATCATAATTATGACAAAACAAACGGCCACTGTGACGTTGTTCTTCCAATCCACGATTTTATAAAGTGCTGACTCAAGCCCAACTAAATGCAGTGTCAGCACATAGAGATCATATATTAACGTGAATGCCATGACGTAGATGAAATGAAGCAATCTGATTGGTTGATTGTTGATGCACACTTCGACGACCATTATGACGGAATTGATAAAATGAAGATTGATATTCTGGAACGACCAGTCCAGTGTTCCCGAATCCCTTTTCCACTCCATGACTCCGTACATGAGCGAAACGAATATGGAAACACTGAAACCGGTCACGTGAAAAACACACGTGACAACGTGAAACCAACGAAGCGAAACATCCTCTGTGACGTATTTCCGTTTTATTTTGGTGTCGCTTGTCACTTTTCCCGAGTTCAACAACGTATCTATGACGTTTGCAGAAGATGATGACGTATCTATGACGTTTACAGTTCGCAATGACGTATCTGTTACGTTTACAGTTTTCGATGACGTATCTATGACGTTTGTACCCTCTGATGACGTATCTATGACGTTTACGTCTCCCGATGACGTGTTTATGTCTTTCGCAGTCTTTGTTGACGTTTTGGCAGTGTGTTTGATATTCATCCGCCCGTGTACAGCGGAGAAGCACGCGAAGAGGAAATAGATCGCGAGCATCGTTTGGTTCCAGTTGGAGAGGAAGAAGCAGAATCTGCGGAAATCCGCGGTGGACGCGATTCGCGCGACCAACATCGACATCCAATACAACAATACCACGACGCGATAAACAATGAACCGCTTCTCTCCTATCTGTAATAATGAGCATTGTCAGTTTTGCCATGGCAACCGTTTGGGAGGATATCCGATTGTGACGTGCAGGCGTGAGAGACTTACTATTATTGCGAAATAGAAGGACAATCTCAACTGTTCAAAACAAAGATGAACAAACGATTGGATGAAATCAGTCAAAAAATTGCATTAAATTAACTTAGAAATGTAAACTCTAAACCCCGAAATTAAAAAAAATATAAAACAAAAGTTGATTTTTTTTATTTTTATACCGGTCTTAGTTTCGAAACCATGATTGAATAGTCATAAAGATCGTTTTTATATATATAGTTGGTATAAGTATCGGTGGCCTTAACCATTCGGTCACACTACCACACACAAATCTTGGATTATCATTTGGTCCTACGTAACAACTAAAACGCCCCCACCCAGGATATTTTTAACCCTTATTTTATGCATTCACCCCCCATCCACCTATTTTAGATGCTTTATCAATGGTGGAGTCTTTGTTCGGTTATAAACTTTATTATGTCATACACTTACCTGTGACGTGTAAAAGTGGATCGGTTTGTAACCATAAAAACCGAAATAGCGAAGTTTAAATTCTTCTCGGAGCAATTCTAGAATAGCCATGATTGTACGCTTTACTATTTCTATGACGTCATAAACGACAGTGAACTAACTTCCGACCGGCAAAAGGTTTTATTTGTGACGCAAAAAGCGGTATTATCTGCTGCTTCTAATGCACCTCTGTGCACCATCACACGAATTTGATGCTGTGTTACGTCACATATCCTGCCCAAACGGTGGTCACGTGGTATATCCGTTGCCATGGTAACATTTATCCAGCGTCACAATGAAAGTCGATGACGGTGATGTATGTTTAGCAAACGCTATTATTACGTTAAAAGGTTATTTATTTTCCCCATTTATGCGACAGTTTGACGAAATTTAAACCCGCGAGCTTCCGGACGTGACGTAATAAGACATTGAGTGTCGTCGTCATGGGTGGTCGCTCCAAATGAGATAATGGCGGTAAAAGCAGGAAGTTACTTAACTTTGGCCCGAGGTGAATAACATGGCGATTAAGCCCGTATACGGCCTCCTATATAAAACGTAATTGTTACGATTCAATTATGGGTTAAAATGGAACATTGCTTCGTATTTACGCGCGGTTAGGCTATGGTTCGAATAGTTACCTCAAATGCAAACTTTTATCGAGGTTTAGATTACAAATCTAAAGTTTAATTTAAATTTGTGAAAAAAAATCGAAGACTTCCTGTAGTAGGATTTTAAGTAACAGCCGTTTTTGTGAGGTTAATTTGCATTGGAGAAATAAGGAGAATAAATGGTTCCCTTTCTAAACACGGTTAATATGATTGCGACTCTTTGATAAAGTTGGAACAAAAGAGAACTATGAAATACGGCTCCCCCTCAGTACAAGATCGCGATTATTTTTTTCATAAATATTGAGCCATAAATGGCCAAATATATCGCTTTTATTTTTCATTGTAATGTATAAGGTCGACGCTTGATTATTTTAAGTAACTTTATGCGTATGTAGCTAACTTGTTTCAAAAACTGTAGTTTTCTTTTTTATTTTATCGTACTATTTTCTTTATTTCTCTAACAAAGGGGCAAAATATAAATCGTCAGATCACCAATACAATTCAGAAGACAACTCAAAGTTAATTCCAAACAATAAAGTCTATATAGGATAGGATATTCATGTTTATTCCCGAAGTGGGAAAACCAAGGGGTTAATACACGTGTAATCATCAGATCACCTCGCGCCCACCGTCGGGTTACCGAAACTAATGCAGTGTGTTGTGTATGATTGACACAATCCTTCAATTTGGTAAAACCCATCAATCCACTGGGTTCAGGCAATGTCCATTAAGTGCCGTCCCCAAGGACACAACAGGCTTGCTAGGGACCGGTTTCGAACTAAAAGGTGGGGATTATTTAACACCAAGCTATTCGGTTAAATAAACCTCAGCTATTATCATACCCTCGCTATATGTGCACCTCTAGTTGGGAAAAACTTTTAATTTCATCAAAGGAACTACAAGGTACAAGTATGTATAACAAAGCTCAAAAGCAAACAAAAGAAAACGAAAGGCAGGTTTAGTTTCATACACGTCATTAATTACCGGGCAGTATTGACTGAATTGGCGGACGTTAGTTTAAAGGTATTGACAGCAGTGGCAGACATTTCAGGGAATATACAAAATCGAAAATTAATACAAAACTGATTAAAGATTTACTGTAAACCATTTTACCCTTAGATGGAACAGAGCAGTGTTTCTGAAAAAACCTTTCATAATTTTACCTTCCCCTTCGAACATCTAGAAATGGTTGTTGCACAGTATAGTAATCAGTAATTTCCGTATTTCATCTTAAGTACTGCAGGTCTGTTATTAGCAATGTAATTATAACCTTTCACTGGAAATCCCTCATTCCTTCCTCACTGGAAGGGGGTGTAACTCTATCTTTGGACGTGTTGATTGTCACCAGTCGTTGCCGGTGTTTCTTCATCAGCACTTGGGGATTTGGGTGGAGCAAACTGGGGCTGAATGGGGGGATTTGGATGGGGGCACTGGGTTCGTGGAAATCGGGGTACGGGACTACCTTCGGGGACCCTAACCCCGGGCTCTTTAGCGCCATCAGTGGTTTTATGGATTTGGGGACGCAGACAGTTTTTTGGCTGGTTGGGGTTGGGCTCTTGTAGCCGGGTTTGATGACGTTGAAACCCGTGGGGACAGTGGTGGTGGTGGTGGGGGGGAAAGTACTGGGGGAGGTGATCACTGACGCAGATGGCTTGAATACAACCTGGGGGGAGTGGTGTGATGTGGGGTATATGGTATGGGTGGTACCAGTGGTACGAGTGGCACGGGTGGTACAAATGGTACGATTAGTACATCTGGTGCATGTTAACACAGTTGTTGCATTTGATAGACACGTTCCTTCAATTTGGTAGAACCCATTAATCCGCTGGGTTCAGGCAATGTCCGTAAAGTGCCTTGCCCAATGACACAACCGACTAGCTAGCGACCAGTTTCGCACCTGCAACCTTTCGTTTGAAAGGCAACACACTTAACAGTTAAACCAACCGGCCAGACTAAATAATAGTGAAATAACTCGAAGCAAATCTTGAAAACTAAAGACATCAATTCTATCCTCAATGTTTAAAACCAACCCTTTAACCACAATACTGAAATTATTACCTTTGTGCAAATTATTTTTACCTTTGTGCCGGTCAAATTAGCCATAAATGCTATGAAGTGTACAGACCAATGTTGGGATAGCAGGCATATTTAGAAATCATAAAAATTTTGTCTTTTTATTCCCTTTGCTGTAGCCCTTTCTGTGCTATATGTAATATGTATCACTTAAACATATGATTAGTATGTGGAAATGGTCCCAATCAAAGATAATGATAATTATCTCCCTTCCCCCCTACCCCCATACCTGTTGTAAGTTGCGCTTCCTGATCACTTTGTGCACGGTCTTTGGAAATGCAGAGGAAATAGTGCTTCCAGATATTTTTCGCACATTTGCGGGAACACTGACCAGCTAAGTAATTAAATGTACAAATTATTCCAACCCAAGGTGATAGAGAAAACTTCCATTCATATGACACTGCCTTTTTAAATAAGAGTTGCTGTAACCCAATAGAATAATTGGGCAAAACAAAGGCAAACCATTATGCCTTGCACATTTGCACCCAAATCGCATGCAGTATTTATGAATAGTTTTTAAAAACTCATTTTTTCAGTCCCAAGAATATATCTATAAGTAGCTGAAGCATGGCAACACACCAGTACTAAGAATATTGGTGTACAATGCCCATTATTAATGGCTGGGTTGTCATTATTAAAATTACCCTTATATCTACATTTTTGTTGGATACCCATACTAATGTAACCACTACTAATGTAATGTACCATGGCCTACATTGATTCGCATACATTCCAAGAATATTGGTTTAAGAATCCGCCAACAGTGGTGGAATCATGAAGCCAGGAAATAACGAAACCGTGGACAAATTTTTTGATGTTTGAATTTAACTGACTTTGGTTAGGATTATTGGTGTACAATGCTCATTATTAATGGTTGGGTTGTCATTATTGAAATTCCCCTTTCATATCTAAATTTTTGTTGGTGCCCGTTCTAATGTAATGCATCATGGCCTACATTCCAAGAATATTGGTTTCTCACTTTGGTTGGGACCGACTTAATGACGGCGGTTGTTGATTTCACCCCAGTATCACCCTCTGTGCTAATGACGGGGCTGCTGGGTTTTCCCCCTCTCCCATCAATTTCAAGGAATTTTGGCTGCAAAAGAAATAATTGGCAACACTGAAAAATATTCAGTAACACTGGAAACACAACAAGTATCACTAAAAAAGAATAGAGAATAAATTTGTTAGGATGAAGTTTTAAACGTTGGGATGTAGGATTCAATTTTGAATGAACAATTTTTTTCACTATCTTACCCACAACGACCATATGACAACCCCCATAAGTTAACCAACCCACTTTGGATAGGGTGTTGTGTATGGTTTTAAATTAGAGGTTCCAGGTAATTTTAAACCAGGGGTACCACAGCACTTTTATGAAAGATAGGTAACAATTTTAACCCCTACCATCTTACCCACAACCACCACACACAACACACACACAACACCTCCCATCCCCACACACAACCCCCATACATGAAGTTATCCGACTCACCTTAGATAGGGTGTTGTGTGTGGTTTTAAACCAGAGTAATTTTAAAGTATCGGCGCTTTTTAAAAAATAGATAGGGTACAATAGCCACCCTCACCATCTACCCTACAAAGACACACACAACACACATACAACCACACACAACACACCCCCATACATGAAGTCACCCGACTCACCTTAGAAGGGGTGGGTCGATGCACCACGATGATGTTCGGTTTGCTCCTTGGAGTGGAGGGGGAAGTCTTCGTGATCCTCGTCCCTGCTAGTTGCGCCACGATGGGGATCACTGTGGGGGGTTATTCGAGGGGGGTTTATTATGGTGGGGTAACTGTGGGGGGGGGTTATATGGGGGTTCACTGTGGGGGGGTTATTTGGGGGGTTTATTATGGTGGGAGGGGTTATTCGGGGGGGAAAGGGGTATTTAATGGTTATTGTGGGGGGGGGGGATTTTAAGAA
>CH002934.1:504730-522988 GCA_000149265.1 Ciona savignyi | reverse complement strand
GGGTATTCCAGGGCGAGAGTAACTGTGGGGCGGGTTATTTAGGGGGGGTCGCTGTGGGGGATATTCCAGGGGTTTATTATGGTGGGAGGAGTTATTCGGGGGGAGGGTTCACTATTGGGGGGTGACTTGGGGGGTTTACAGTGGGGTTGGCATAGGGGGGTATTTGGTGTGGATCGCTGTAGGTGTTAGGGGGCCAGGGGGGGTATGTTAACTGGTTATTAAACACAATACAAAACCATGAAAAGGCGTTAAGCATGTTTCAACCAACCACAAAAGCTCCTGTTTGTATTTATACTTACATAATTGCTCTAAATACTATACAGAGCAAGTACTTTAGAGTTGGACTAAACTAGTGTTTCTCAAATGTTGCGCCACAAGGGTTAGCTAGGTGAGCCACACTTGCATTTCGTACGTTTACGACAGAAGGTGCATAGATTATAAACTACTAAATGGTTAGTGTCTAGTTTGTTCTTTTCCATTGTAACGTTTTGATTATTTAGCATATTGTTTTGACTTTCCATGCAAAGTGCGCCCGTTCGCGTTCGTAATTGGTCTTGGTTGCACCACAAGGTCAAAAAGATTGAAAACCACTGGACTAAACGTACAAATAGTAGCCCACCTTTGTTGGAGGTCACGTTTCGTGCCGAGACTTTGATGATATTTGCACTGGTGATGCCTTGCACCATGGCTGGTTTCGATACCGCGACCGTCGGTCTTTTAGTCGCCTCCTTTTCCTGCACCACTATCTCTGTGGAAGGGACTTTGTGGATGGTGGCGGGCTTCACCTGCGCGGTTGCCGTGATCATGTCTGTGGGACAGCAAGTCTTGAAACATTAGAAAACATCATGCGACAAATTCGTGATGATTTTTAAGCAAGGATAGGACAGGATAGGATATTCATGTTTATCCCCGTGGATTGGAAAACCAAGGGGGTTAACACACGGGCAATCGTCAGATCACCTCGCGCCCATCGTCGGGTTACTGGAGCTATTGCAGTACGTTGTATATGATAGACACGTTCCTTTAATTTAGTAGAACCCATAAATCCGCTGGGTTCAGGCAATGTCCCTAAAGTGCCTTGCCCAAGGACACAACCGACTAGCTCTATGAACTTGTGGCAACTAAATTGAATTATTGGGATAAAACAAATATAAATAACCAATATGTTTGATGGTTTATATTAAATTAAAGAAACAGCTAGAGCTAAGTCATATACAACATATTGTAATAACTCCCTTAGTCCGACAATGGGCGCAAGGTGATTTGAGGATTGCCCGTGCGGAAACCTCATTGGTTTTTCCATTCCCAGAGATAAACATGAATATCCTCAATTTAATGTATTTGGTCATTTACGAAGGTTGGTATATTATAATTTAAGTTGGTCAAGCTATCTTACTATGTGGAAAATTGTAAATGATATTGTTTATTGAAATTAAACCCACTATGACCCAAGTATACTACCATAAAAGAAATAGGTACCTCTCTGCCAGACCACCACACACAGTATATGTGCTTTATCAATGATCCAATTATATTGAACGACGCATCAAATATTCACCATTAAATATGCACACATTACAATACAAGTACCCCATTAAGTCATATGTCCCAACAAACCTGTAGATATGAGGCAAGGGTTGTACCCGGAGCTGATATGAACCACGCTTGGTATTTGCAGCTTCTCGCTTGGTGAGTTGTCAGTTGACGTCAATTCTGTTGCAATAACATCATATTATGGCGCATGTGTTAAGGTTGTATAACCTGAGTACATATTACAGCAAAGCATAATGTTAATAGTATAGGCAGGTTAGGTTGATTGTAGTGCTTGTTAGGGTGATGTTTTCGATTCTATTTATACACGCATTTTATTTAATGACAACATATATACTATTATGACATCACCATACCATTATGACATCACCATACCATTATGACATCACCATACCATTATGACATCACCATCATACCTACCATTGAACAAAGCAATGTTGTTTGGTGCGTCAGGATTGGGACTTCCACTATTTGTTGAAAGACCTGGGGATAAAATGGCATAAATTTAAATCAAATAAATAGAAAATGATAGTTTCCACTGGAGCTAACAGTCAACTGGTGTGCCTATGGTCTCTCTTTATTATGATGTGACATTATAGGATCCTAGGAACTGTAGTTTAATGGTTAAGGTTAGCAGTCCTAATCTGGCAGGTTCTGGGTTCAATTTCCATCCTGTGGTTAATTTTTCTGCCCCGTTGTATGACTGGGCAATTATGCCATCATTTCGTTATACCAGTAGTTATAAATGGGTCGATATAAACCACCACACATATTATAGTTACAGTGTTTCCTATTATATAATATTAACTATTCAACTGGCTTCTCTACCCACTTTAGATATCAATAACCCAACAACTCAACTGCGAACACGGGGTAATCTGACGACTAATTATAAATTGTTCCAATATCCACAGGAATTAACATGTGAAACATAAACCTGGAAGTTTGAATTTGGGTCGTAGTATCAATTGAGGGGATTCTAGTTTGGGGTCGACATTGGAGAACAAAGCCTCGTTGATGGGGATGGGGTTCTTCGGCTCCTCCGGAAGATGACTCGGACTCTTCACCTCGTTTCGACGATCCACATTGCTCACATGGTCTTCCGGACCCTGCCATGATTTCTTGCTGCTGATGTAGTGTGGTCTGGAAGAGGAGGGTATACAAGCAAAGGTAAAGATTGTTTATAATCTTCATTGAATAATGAAAAACCTAATATACTGAAATGTGATTTAAACACCTGGATTTAGTAAGCGGCCAACGAAACGTTGGATTCTTGTTGGAAAACCAACTTAAAGGAACTTCATAAGCAATACATAAACAAAGTTGAATAATCAGTGGTTTCCTTGTTGCTAAGTGTTATATTGCATTTATCGACGCCCAGACAATGGGACTGGGCAAAGTGTCATTTATCGTTTGTAGCTAAAAATCCAGCCTCTGTGAGCACAGAACGTAATTATTGGCATTATTACATCATTAATTAATACAGAGCACATTGTCGACGTCACAATATGCATAATAAAGAACACAATTACATCTATGGTACAAAATTTTGAGACCAATAGCATGTTTAATAAGTACTTTTAAAAAGTAAATCTTGTGTATAATAAAACGGTCATAATGATGAGGATTTGTTTTTTATTCCCCTATACTCCTTTTAAATAGAAAACGTTTGCGGTAAACGTAAACTAGTTTTTTATTTTCAGGAGTAAATTCATACTCGCACGGCGTGTGTCACGAGGAATAATCAAGCATGTCGCATGTATCACACAAACCACATACTTGTTGTATATATTTGGGTGGTCGCTTCTATCAGGGTGGAACATGGGTTGGGGTCTCGGGGTTGTTCGCTTGTGTTTGGGGGTCGATAGATTCTGCTTCCTCACCCAAGAGGAGGGCCGGGAGTATGGCTTCGATTTCCTGGGGGGGATTATTTGTGGGGTTGGGGGGTAATTGTTGTGGAAATGCGTTTAATTTCTATCCCTGTAGTAATACGCGCAGGATTCCAGACAGTGCCCTGTAATCATTTGCATGCATTTTAGGCTATAAATGCATTTCGTGCTATATAATACAAGAATACTTGTGGAATATTATTTTTGGGGTACGGGGAGGGTAAGGAAGTTATTAATGGGATGGGGGGGTTGATATTAAAGAACTTGAACAAGCTGATCAAATTCAACCTAACGTATTTTTACGATCCAAAAAATTCAAAAAAATGCCAATTGTCGAAAAACATTGTTATACTGGGACTTATTCCCTGGATTATACTCTCATTTAATACATTCTTTAATTATAGAAAAAAACTGCTTATCCCAAAACCTAGTAATGTATATTTTTATATACCTGTTTAATAATACAAGAAGTTCACCATGCCTCCCTAATTATTTTACTACCATTTTATACCTTCTTCCACCAAGATAGTTATAGAGACATACCCCCACACTTACCCACTGGTTTCGCTTGCATACAAATGCTCCGGTGGCACCGGTGCCTTCTGCACCATCAGACAGGAATTGGAGTCCGACTTGAGGGGAGGCTGGTGGTACAAGGGGGGGCGAGTCAGCTCTGGTTTCGACTCGAAGTTATAAATTGGGGCAGCGTCCGGGGGTATTGGGGGTGGGGGTAACCTCGCTTCATGTGGGGGGTGATGGTCGGTCTTCACTCTTTGGAACCGAGTCGCTGGGGTTTTACGCTTCTGGTGCGATTTGAGGGTGACTTGGTTGTGTTGTACCTCCTCTCGTGTGATGAACCTCCTCTGCATGTTCGCTACTTCACTCGACTTGTAGAACTGCTTCACGGAGTACTTCCCAACATCCGGACTCTCTTCCATGGAGCCGGGAACAAGCTTCTTGAACGCATCTTCGAGTGAGATGCTCCCCGCACCATCCTTCGGTTCCAAGCACACCACCCCCCCACCAGGGAGATATACATACTGGTCAGTAGGTGGATCGTTGCCACTCGTCTCAGGGGGGTTGGTGTGCTTTTCTGGTGAATCACAACAAATATGTTTATTTGTTCGACCGATTAGTCTGGTGGTTTAGTGCATTGGCTTTCAGCCGAAAGGTTGCAGGTACGAAACTGGTTGCTATCTGCTCGGTTGTGTGCTTGGGAAAGGCACTTAACGGACATTGCCTGAAACCAGCGGATTAACGATGTACTTTTCTAGTGAATCACAACAAATATGTTGAATTTGTCCGACCGGTTAGTCTGGTGGTTTAGTTTGTTGGCTTTCAGCCGAACTGTTGCAGGTACGAAACTGGTCGCTATCTAGTCGGTTGTGTGCTTGGGCAAGGCACTTAACGGGCATTGCCTGAAACCAGCGGATTAACGATGTACTTTACTAGTGAATCACAACAAATATGTTGAATTTGTCCGACCGGTTAGTCTGGTGGTTTAGTATGTTGGCTTTCAGCCGAAGGGTTCAGTTTTTTATTCAAACAGACTTGAAGAATGCAATAGAGAATGACCATACTAAATAGTTCACAATGTATTTTAGTCTATAGGAAAAATGATGTGAGAGTTGAGACCAGATTAATATAATATATAAACAAGTAAAAAAAAAATTTTATTTAGTGTTGGTAAATCCCTTTTGTCGTATCATGAAGGTCAAGAGTTTAAGTTTTTTTCCATTAATTTGGTTGAAACAGCAAGATATCAAATCAAACACTGGCAAGTCGGTTGTGTCCTTGGGAAAAGCACTTAGAAAACATGATCTGAACCCGGCGGATTAATGGATGAATCATAATGAAACCTAAGCATTCAACATTACAGCAGACTGCAATAATTATGGAAAGTGGGCTGTAGAAATATATTATATAAAATAAAAATAATGAACTTTTTAATTAAAATGTTAAAACATTAACAAATACAATATTTGGATTACTTGAAGTAACACAAAGTGTCTAGATGGGGAATCACCTAAATCGAGAGTGGATGTAGATGCATCAAGCTTGTTTAGCTCGTTCATCAATTTCCGCTTCTTCATGGGAACGACGTCCCAAGTTGGTTGGGAGTTCCTGTCTTCCATGGTGGTCGACACATCATTGTCGTCTGTTAAGAGGGGTGGTTGGTAGTGTTGTGGGTGTTACATGTGCCAAAGGGGGTGCCAGGGGGATGATATTTGGGGTATCAAGAGGATGTGGCTAGGGAGTGAAGTTAGATATTTATTGTTAACATCATTACTGTTATTTTTTTAATTTTGAAACAAAATTATATTTAAATAAAACTTATTTTGTTATGCTTAATTTCGAATTTAGTAGAAACAAAAAATAATTCCGAATTATTTCCTATTTGAAATTAAATCTTAAAGGAAAATCCTAAACCAAATTTGGATTAAACATTTTATGAATTGCTGAAATTAACAAAAATAAAATAACAAAAACAAAGTGAATACCAGTTCTATAGTGCCCCAGAAGTATATTCCGATTTTCCATGGCTGTAATGTTTGCTATGTAATCTGCCAGTTCTGTGTTGGCTGTTATGGGGGTCGGTCGGATCGGTAACGACATGACGCGTCTTCCTTCCTTCTCCCACTCGGTGGCGCATGGATTGCCTCGGTTTAAACCGCACGCGACGCTCGTTAACTTTTCATCGTTCACTGCTCTGCGCACCTGCAGTAACCACTTATTATAGTTGGGTCGGAAATTTGGAAATTAATGCTGAACTTGTTAAAAAGCCCCTGTATCCGATATCCAGGGCGAAAAATCCATCAAATTACGGGCGAGTAAGAATTCACTTGCGTGTAAAAGCTTACGCGAGTGAATCGTTTATTGCGACCGTTTTTTTATGAAGCTCCTGTAAGTATTATAGAGTTCAGTATTTGTATGTGCCATGTGTATAATAAAAACGGTGGCAATGATGTGGATTTTTGTTTTGTTCCTTTTACATTTTACCCGTGTGTATTGTACACCCAATTTCAAATTTAACTTAGTTTTAAGAGTTCTAAACATTATCTAGGAATGTGCTTATCTGAATCAGTTTATTTTCCAGAATAATTCTGGAATTAATAATTTCAAAGCTAGAATTTCTTGTTAAATAAAAATCTCAAAAAACAAACAGAGAAATATTTTTTGTACTAATTTATTTAAAAAAATATCTTTGATTAAATAATTATCATTTTAAAAAAAAGAAAATCACAAATTTGACCATTTTTTATAATTTTGAGTTAAAAATTATAAAACTAAATTTGTTCCCTTATGAGCACTTAATTTCGAATTACTAGAATCAAATAATTATGCCCAATTAATTTCTTTTCGAATTTGAATTTTAAATGTACCTAACAATACCCTTCGTTGGGTTTTCCCATTCCTGGTAATAATCATGACCTGGACAACAATATCCAAAATTTGTGTGCAGAAATTTTAACTTCCAGGAAAAGTTAGTGTAATGTTTTTTTATAGACGTATATATTTAATACAAGAAATAGGACTTTTTAAAATTAACAACAACTGACCTCAGCTTTGTGTCTTTCCTTTGTAATTCCCAGCACGCTTTGTAGATGCCCGAGAAGATCTCTTTTTTCATCGTTTAATTCGCCTTCAGCTCTTAGAGCCGTCAGAGTGGATGAATAAGCTTCCAATTCGAATTGCCGAAGCGCTAATATGCTGTCCTGCTCACTGAGGTTGTAACTATTTTCGTGGCAGTTTACTGGCGGCATGGTTTTGTGTAAGGCTGAAAAATGAAAAGAACACTTGTATCAAAATGTGAACATTTATAGTACATGGAAAACACAGTGGGCAAATTGAATTCTTTGTAAGAAACCCAGTTGAATGACAGAGCCGTTAAAATTTCGAATTGGCAAGAATAAAGAAGTAGCATCAGTAAAATTGTAATAATAAAGAAAAAAACAAGACTGCACAAAGACCATTTGAATTAAAAAAAGGATACTTACCAATGTATTAACACTATTAAGCTTTAGACATTATATTGAAACAATAAGAAATTGAACTATGCATTTACGAAGACATGGCATTTCTAAATGATAACAAATTTAAAAATGCATACAAACAACCCAGCTTCTACATTCAGCAGGAAAATGTGAACTGTGGGAATAAATGGGAGAAGAAATTGCACAGCTGAAAGGAAATATACCGGTAACTCAACAATAATCGCAGGTGATGAAGAACCATTTTCGAGGCAGTGTATATGAAAACAGCTTCCACAATATTAGATGACTTTAATATCGACACTTGCATTCAACAACTTTAAAGGCGTTTTATCGTTTTAAACCAGAAATGTTTACGAAACGTTTGTTCTTTTTATGGATTGGTTTGTTATAAAAGTCGTGGTAGTTTGGTGGGTATGGTGATGAGCGCCCCATGTCATCTAATATTGTGTGGTAGTTTTTAGTGGTTAGGTCATACAATCGTGTGCGATTTCTGTCACTCATGGGTAAATACACAGTATTCATAAGCTCTAATAGATCCTGCTGATTAAACGTGTCTTTCGCAAATTCCAGCCATTTCGGGTACGGCTTCTGTTGGTCATTATTTCGTCGTCGTAAATAATTTTTGAGAACCGCACTCCGCGAAAGAATGTTTTTCCTCGGACTCATTTTGGTGGGCGGGTTGTTTACGATTGATTGTTGTTTGGCAGCACTGGTAGCTAAAATTGGCTTCTTTTCAAGATTGGGGGCTGGAAGTGAATTTTTATCACGATTTTCATCCACATTTTCAACCTGGGTGTCAGAAGAAAGAGTTGGGTTTGAGACTTTTGTGATTACGCAGTCTGGTGAGGAGGGGGGTGAATCAAGAAGATGAATAAAAGTCTCAATATCTTCCACTTCATTTTCTTCATCTGAGGAGATGAGAAGAGTGGCTTCATCTTCAATACTTTCATCGTCTTCAGTCGACTCTGGTTCTTTCAGAGTCTCATCATCCAGATCTATCACAGTGTTACATTCCGTCGTGTCCAGCGTCACATACAACGGGTTTTCAATCACCGTCGTGTTATTTTCGTCACCATTTTTCATCCCTGGGTCTATTGCATCAAACAGATCACAAATAAAAGCATGGGAACCGGTTTTAGGGCCCTCTTTAACCTCTTTCACACCAGTTACAAGGCTTTTAATATTGTTGTTAACTTCGGAAATAGGGTTCTCTTGAATTGCTTCTAAAATCGTGGAGTCAGGTTTGCTTTTCGAATGAATGTTTCTCAAAAGTGAATTCTTGCGAGTTTGCATGAGTGGTGTGCTGCACTGTGGGACATCGGCAGAATCGAGGGAACCGCAGTTGAAACTCCCATTACTGCTTAGGCGGTTCGTCCAGTTTAATTCCGCCGGTGGCTCAATAACACTGTCCGAGAAATCCGATTCACTTGTCATATCCATGGCATCTAAGCTAGTTAAGAAATCAGTGCAATTTTCGTACTACAACACTAACACTGGTTCATGATAAATTTTCAGTTGTACCGTTATTATTTATGATAAATCTATTGTTGTTTGCGCATATTTTTGACCAAATAAATAATTTTAGGATAGGTTGTAAGGGATTTTGTTGTCTCAGATCTAAACATAAGGCATTTTTATAAAATTAGATGCTTTATGTGTGTTTAACCAATGAATGTAATTGATTGAGTGGATGAATTTTGGCACTTTTATCTTTGTATGCGTATTCTTTATGCTTTCAAAACCGGTGTATTAAGTATACATTGTAAGAACAATGATTCTTTTCTGCTACAACCCCGAATTTAAATGCTTCTACCTTAATCTCTTGTTATTATTATGCGTCTATTAATAAAAGGAATTGGGCAACAATAACAGAATGGAAAGACGAAAGGAGGAAAACTGCTCGCTTAAACTATGGAAATAATTCTAACCCTCACCCAAACACTAATGTTAACCACAGAACTAATGGTAACTTTAACCCACGACCTTATAATAACCCTAACTGCATAATTGTGTGCAGTTTCCCTACTTACCACTTCCCCTCCTTTTCCGACCTGTAAATAAACCTTGTTTTCTTTTTACATAAAAATGTGTTTTAAAACCGAGAACCATAAATTACAAGAGAGCGAGCGATAAAAGTTGAAGGTATTTTATGGATAGATCAGTGACAGCTTTTTAACTATTTTAAACTAGTTATTTAACTAACTCCGTTATTTTCGAAGGACCTAAATTATTTTTTTCATCACTGTATACAACTTAGTCTGACAGAAGTGAACATTGATCTTCATATAACATCACATTCCCTTCATTAACGTCATATACGCTACACATGACCTCTCGGCGTAGACATATTTGTAAGGTTTAGTTGTAGCATATCGTATACAAATATTAGATTATATTATTCCATGTTCGAAGTATTTTATGTTTTAAACGTCGCTTTTGTGTTTGATGTTTTTCTCACGTGTTTTATTATTTTTTACGTAATTATCACCTTGTACGGTCCTTTGTATTTCCTCTGATTTAAATCATTAACATAGTTTTCCCACCTAATTCCCCATAGTTAGTCAAAACGTGCAGATGTGAAACGCCTCGCACGTAAACTTTTCGCACCTTTTAAATTCCCTATATAATCTGGAAATTTGAATAGTATAATATAACCTACCTCAACCTATGTAACCTGCGCCAGACTATATAATTCGCATTTAGAATAAGTAACCTGCATCACAAGTATTTAAAGACGTAAAATACAATTATACTGAACAAGGAATCAGATTTTGGAATTGAAAAGAGATTAAGCAACAAAGAAATATTGGTCACTATAATTATTAGTGTGCGTTCTGTGGAGAATAGACTTTCCGCTGCGCAGCTCGCGAGAGACCGTTAGGCAGTCAGCCTAAACAAGCTCAGCTAACGCCTCGGTCAGTAAACTACAAAAGCAAGCGCGAGCCCATATAGTCAAATAAAGTGGTTTTTGCGTCTGCTTTTTAATACTTAATCTGTTCTGGCGATTTCTAAGCTAATAGTTCTTTGGTTTGACTCTCGCGATCAGACAACATCACTGAAGGTTTATTCTTGATTAGCCTATATGCGAACACAGCAAAACACGCAGAGCTGGTGAATAATTCGGCTATACGGTAGATTATACGCAGGACTTGGCTAATTGCATCTCGTAGTATGACTTATTAGCCTATTCTCTTGTCCGACAGATAAAGTATGGCGGTTAAGTGCTTACCCTTTTAATCGAAAGGTTGCAGGTACGAAACTGGTCGCCAGCTAGTCGGATGTGTCATTGTGCAAGGCACCTTACGGACATTGCCTGAACCCAGCGGATTAATGGGTTCTACCAAATTAAAGCAATGTATAAATCATACACAACACACTGCAATAGCTCCGGTAACCCGACGGTGGGCGCGAGGTGATCTGACGATTGCCCGCGAGGTAACCCCTTGGTTTTCCTATTCACGGGGATAAATGAATATCCTTTTCTAAACGTTTTGCGGAATTACTACATATGCATGATTTATAGTTTATCTACACAATGTTGGTTTATTACTATCCGGCCGGTTAGCCTGGTGGTTAAGTGTGTCGCCTTTTAATCGTATTCATGTTTATCCCTGTGAGTGGGAAAACTAAGAGGGTTAACACATGGGCAATCGTCAGATAACCTCACGTCCATCGTCGGGTTACTGGAGCTATTGCAGTGCGTTGTGTATAAAAGATACGTCCCTTCAATTTGGTACAACCCATTAATCCGCTGGGTCTACGTAATATCCATACACTGCCTTGCCCAAGGACACAACCGACTAGCTTGCGACATGTTTCGCACCTGCAACCTTTCGACTAAAAAGCGACGCACTTAACCGCCAGACCAAACGGCCGGTAATTTCCCCCTAATTTTTGCTCCCATAAAAAAAACGTACACTCAATTCTCGAAGTCTTTTTGTATTTGCCAGAATTATTGCGTCGCATGCGAAACAGTGATCGGTGCTCCCCGACTGTTCCCCATGCACATACAGTGAATCAATCGTATACGACAACGTACCACTAACCGAATTTGCATACGAGCTATTTCAAACTGGTATCGTCACAACGACACGTGCAACAAGCTTAATTTACACCTCATACTTGAAATAAAAATGAAAACTAAAAAAAATACACCGTTAATAAAGCTAATCCGAAATGAATTACTGTGTGTTGCCTGTACAGCAAAATTGAACTTTTTTGTAAAGTATAAAATGATAAGGTCCACTTCGTTCAATAGGAAAAAAGGCTAACTTGAGATGACTGTACATACTTAACAACGCACTAATTGGTATCTTGGGACTTCAAAAACGAATTTTACACGAAATCATAGGTTGGAAACTTAGATTGGTAAAAAATAATAATTCGGAACAACAAAGAATTCACGTCATAGCTTAGCTTGCTAGGACACGATAGCACCTACGTAGATGTTGTATTATAATTAATATTTTGATGTTTTTAAGATAATCTAAAATGTATTAATATAGCTACCATCCCACATAAATGGGATGTTTGGAGATCGGAAATGATGAAAAAAGAAGTTTAAACTGGCGCAAGGTGCAAAATACGGACCCCAAAGTTATCAGAATACCTGTTGTACATGCAATGTACTTTTCAGACTAAGGTTAAATACCCACAGACTGAGGTCAAATACCCCAACTCCAATAATTCGCGACCATCGCACGTAAACAGACATATTGCGGAGGACACTAAGAGATATGGCACATTGATACATGGAACATTGTAAAGCCAACTAGTGTGGCTGTAGAAAGCAGAGTTTACAGTTGCAAGGAGGGTGGGTGGGGGTTCATGCACGTTGTATCTTTGCCCCGGTTCGTAACGAGTTAAAATCTGCGCGTTGAACCTCGGAGTTGAGTCCATCCGCGAAGAATGAAGTGACCGGGTTGTCATCCTCGTTGTACTTGACGGTAGACGATGAACTGGTGTAGCCGCTGTCGTGCGTCATGCTGATGCTGATGCTGTCAGATGAACTGTTGGGGACCGGGGCGCTGGTCCTGCGCTCCCTTGGAGGCTGGTAAGGAAAGGAGGGTTAGGCTAATCATGGTATACTGGCGGACTAGTTGGTATGACATTTAACCGAATTACTCTGCAGTAAAGATGAAAGGGGGGTTAGACTAACCGTGTTATACTGGAAGACTAGTTAGTTCGACATTTAACCAAATAACTCCGCAGTAAACATGGAATATTCTCAAAGAAAAAACGTTGTTTCATGATTTCTTTCGTTAGTATGCGGTTATAACCACAACATTTAATAAATGAAACATTCAATCGATAATTGGGTGTAAGTGTAGCATGATATAGGAAATGTTTTATCTCTGTGAATAGGAAAACACAATAGTCATTATCACACAGGCAATCGTCAGATCACCTCACGTCCGCCCTTAGGTTAACTGAGCTATTGCAGTGCGTTGTATGGTATTACAACATAAACTACCAGTTTAAAGCCCCTGGGTAAAAGTTAAGTGCCTGTATCACATAAGCTTTTTATACAAACTAATTGTATTTACAAACATCGGATAATCGTTTCTTAAATTTGTTGAAAGTTGACTTACAAGACACCAGTCAACCAGTTAAATAACCTAACTGTCTATGTATAACTACAACGGGGGTTAAAGAGTTAAATGGCAAATAATCCAACTGAGCAGTCCATGTACAACGGGCGTAACATTACCCAGCTTACCTGGGGGTTGGTGATGTAACACAGTACGTCCGATGCGGTAACAACACCCACAACATGGTTATTCCCCTCACCCACTACCACCAGCAGATTGGCCTCGCTGGATACCAGGAGGTCTATGATGGTCTGTTGGGTTGCAACAACATGGTTATACAGGTGTCGGGATAATCAACAAATGGGTCATAATAGGGTTGGGTATATTACTGTTAATGGGGGTTAACACATGGGCAATCATCAGATCACCTTGCGCCCACCGTCGGGTTACTGGAGCTAATGCAGTGTGTTGTGTATGATTCATATGTTCCTTCAATTTAGTAGAATTCATTAATCCCCTGGGTTCAGGCGATATCTGCTGAGTGCATTACCCAAGGAGACTTACAAATATGCAAGCAAGCTGCTGGTTTCGATCCCACAACCTTTCAACTAAAAGGAGACATTCTAACTAAGCTAACCAAGATAGGAAAATAAAAATACACACATTAATCATGGCTCCCATAGGAGACAGGAAACATATTATAACATGGGTCATTGTATAACTTCAGCCCATAATGTATTCACATCATTTTAAACAAAATTTTTCACATCATTTTAAACAAAAAAAATTTTTTTTAACCCTCTGAGTCAAGGTAATGTTCATGGATTGCTCCTGATTTTTTAAATAACATTTTAGCATGAACTTTATTATTAATCTCCTAACTAAATTATTTATCATAAACTTTAAATCTTACATTATATCATTCATGATTCTCACATGTATAGTTTTAAATGAAATACCATGATTGACATGTAAGTCCTGTCAATCAAATATTATGTTTGAAACAAATCTGAAAAGAAAGAATTTTCAAAACTATCCGTCCTTACAGTTTTACTTACTCTAAATCCATTAATATTAACAGTTTATAACAGGTTCAATGGGACCAAACAAAAATTTAAATTCACCTTGATATTTTCCGACAATTTGCACTTGACAAGAGGATTGTTGACGGATCGGGAATGTCGCACGGTTTCCGGAGCAACTGGCAACGATTGTGGCCGATGGGGGGACCCAGTGGTTACTGGGGGTATGTGGTTGTTAATGGGGGGTTTATTGAGGTCCTTGTAAAATGGGTAAATAAAGGTTTTAAACCATAATTCAAGGAGTTGTTTGATAGTGTTGGCAACAAACTTAAAGTTAGAGTAACAATTTTCATCTTAAAAAAGTTTGTTTTGGAAAAATATTGGATGAAATACTTTAAATGAATATAACATAAGGATTTTTAGAAAGGTATTTTGCTTTTACAATTGAATTGTTTTAATTGATTCAGTATTTTGGCAACATTATCTGTGGTACAATGTTTCCACAAATCTGTGAAATTTTCTAACTGGTTAAAAAAATTTAAATTGCTGTATGGCAGATACTAATTAACACGAGGGTATAAATGTGTTTTTACCTTTTTCTGTTGCTCTGTGAATATTGAAGTGGTTGTTGGGTGGGGTGGACCCTGGTGAGAGGGTTTGACGCATTGTTGGCTTTGGGGAGGGGTACCTAAAGTGGGGGATCCCCATTTGTGAGAATGCTGTGGTATGAACAAATGGTGTGCAGTGTGGATCAAAGCATGGCTGTATAGCTTAGTCAGTTCATCGGCATTTATACGATGTGTTGATGGATCGAAACCAGCCAATGGCTATGTCTGTTGGAATATGGTCGACCGATGGTATTTTTCAACGCTTTAATAATTCCATTCATCATGTTAGCTAATCGTTATCTACTATCCAAGCATAGAACATATAATAACTGGTGAAAATTAAGAGGTTTTTAATATGGGTGCAATTTAACCTAAAACTATACATTAATAAAGAAATTATACACCCTAATAAATAAAAAAACGAAACCAACTAATCCTTGAAATATGTTCGGGTTTCGTTCCCTTAATCTTATTGAATATAAGGAAGCAAAGTATTTTTCCCTGTCATATGATCCATCATGGGGAGTATAATGCAATTCACCCTGGAACCAAACACCCATAACCCCAAGAGAAATACCCCCCATAACCCCCAAGCAGCCCCCACCTGTCCTGGGTGACGGGAACCTCATCCTCGAAGAGAGGGGTGAACCTCGATTGAAGAGCGACATCTAGTGTTGTGTCGAGCTCCCGATATAAGCTCTGTGCGGCGAGTGGAATGATGTCCAACTTGCAGAACACATCGACCACTTCCCCTGTGGAAGGTGGGTGTAATGGGGAGTGATACTGCTTAGATGGTGGGTTGGTGCGTTGCCTTTCAGTACAATCGATAGGTTAAAGGTTCAAAACTGGTCGCTAACTAGTTGGTTGTGTCCTTGGGTACTTAACGTTCCTTTGCCGAACCCAACAGATTAATGGTGTGAATTATATACAACACAATGCAATAGCTACTTTAACATTATGAATCACATAAACATTACATTGAACCCTGCTGGCACCGGTAAATACCACAGAAATAAATCTAACATTATTCAAACACATCCCACCATTATCATCTAACACAGGCACAGCAGTCAGTTTGTGCTGAGATATCATCTCAAGGACCTCCAGCAAGGACTGACTCTTGTTTATCGTGCAGACGTTCCTATATGTCCCGATGCCGGTCTCTTGTAAGGTCTGGTGTGAAATAATGGGGATATTCTTAAAGTTATGTCTATGAGAAATGTAAGTGGGGTAGTTTAACATAGGTCATCATTATATCACTAAAATTGCAATATTAAAAGGTTGGTGTAAGATTTTCATGTTTAATCTGTGTGTGTGAGAATATGCAAGGAATGCTTATGCCCTCAGTCAAATTACTTGAACCATTGCAGTGTAAAAATACAATGGAAATAGTAACAGATAATTGTCTGACCAGTTACCCTAATTAGTAAAAGGGAGACTCTAGGCAGCAGAAAGGTTGCATGATCGAAACTAGCTGTCTGGTAAGTGACTGCGTCTTTGGGCAGGACACTTACCATACATCTCCTAAACTGAGTGGATTATTAGGTTCAATCAAACTGAAGAAATATCTTAATCGAGCACAACCCACTCCAATATTTATGGTAATCCGGCAGTGTTTGTGCGAACTAACTTGTTTTTCATTCAAAGAGACAAAACGTTTATTCAAAAAGACTGCTACATGATTATTTATTATTTAAAATTAAATTTAAAATTTTCATTTTCCATTTCCCTGCAACACTATATGATCCTACCTTGTGCATGAAGTCTGGAATTGGGAGTTCGTTTATGAAGAGATGAATGAATCTCAATATTCGCTTGTGGTTGATCACATGGAATATATCGCCAGTGGATGAGTCCAGGATGGGGATTCTGTGGAAAATGGTTTAATTTATTTATTTCTAGCCCTAAAATAAAGATATTAAATTAAAAAAATAAAAGAAATAAAGTATTAAAAATCACAAAATGAATCAAATCACTGCACAGGAACAGGAAAAGACAGCAAAACGAACAGTCGTTAAAACACGTCATTTAAATAAATTATATAATTAAATAAATATAGAAGTTGCGACCGTCAAACCTAAGCGCAAGAAATATGACATGCATATGATAACTGGAAAAGTCTATGAGGTACACCGCTCATTAAAATGAAGATTATGATGTTAGTGTTAGGGCTGTGGTTAGGGTTTTTACTTTATCTCCGATGAAATTAGTGTTTTGGGGCAGAGTTATAAATAGTTTCCATTTTCTTTTATTAACAGCCTCTCCATTGAAACCCTCATATCTCACCCATGATAATGTTCATTGGTTAATGTTTGTAAGGAATGCAATAATGAATGGTGGGGCTGTATGTGAGCAAAGTGGGAGTGTTTCCCCAGTGTTTCCCTCCACGCTTGCAACGTCTCATTCTCAAGGAAGTCCATCTTTAAATCCGGTGACCTGGGATGTTGTGGGAAGAATTTAACACATGCATCCCTGCATACATGGGTGGAACAATAATTAAATCAACATCTTTATTATATAACACACACTGCAATAGCTCCGGTAACCCGACGATGGGCGCGACCTGATCTGACGATTGCCCGTGTGTTAACTCCCTTGGTTTTTCCACTCATGAGGATAAACATTAATATCCTATATTTGTAACTGCAATATATTTCCAGGTAAAAGAAAACCACAAACAAAAAAAAACACAACCTTTTATTGCCCATATATAACTGACAATTGCCTGTGTAATAACACCACTTAAGAATCTAATACTCTGCGTTTAGCCTACAACGCACCTAGTTAACCAGTCATTCAGGTAGATAGGAAACCTTAATGAACATGATTGGTGGGTAGTACTGAAGCAGCTAACACAGACCTGGTATACACATGTAACCCAACCACCCCAGCCCACCTGTGGCACTTGATAATCATGTTGATAAAGTCGGTGACGGTCAGCATCCCCACATATCTGCATCCCACCGAGTCCCACAGTGGAGCAGACCTCACGGAGTTGGAGAGCAACGCATGGAAAGCTTTGCTCGCTTGGAGCCGTGTGTCGAACACAATCAGCTTGCAGCTTGTCGGCATGATGTCATAACATGTGTGTTCTGTCATACAAGGTATTGTGAGGTGTCATACAAGGTATTGTGAGGTGTCATACAAAGTATTGTGAGGTGTCATACAAGGTATTGTGAGGTGTCATACAAGGTATTGTGAGGTGTCATACAAGGTATTGTGAGGTGTCATACAAGGTATTGTGAGGTGTCATACAAGGTATTGTGAGGTGTCATACAAGGTATTGTGAGGTGTCATACAAGGTATTGTGAGGTGTCATACAAGGTATTGTGAGGTGTCATACAAAGTATTGTGAGGTGTCATACAAAGTATTGTGTTCTGTCGTACAAGGTATTGTGAGGTGTCGTACAAAGTATTGTGTTCTGTCGTACAAGGTATTGTGAGGTGTCGTACAAGGTATTGTGAGGTGTCATACAAAGTATTGTGAGGTGTCGTACAAAGTATTGTGAGGTGTCATACAAGGTATTGTGAGGTGTCATACAAAGTATTGTGAGGTGTCATACAAAGTATTGTGTTCTGTCATACAAGGTATTGTGAGGTGTCATACAAAGTATTGTGAGGTGTCATACAAGGTATTGTGAGGTGTCATGCAAGGTATTGTG
>CH002934.1:466458-501781 GCA_000149265.1 Ciona savignyi | reverse complement strand
AAAAAATAAAGAAAACAAATCAGATGTCAAATCACAATATTCAACATTAAAGTGTGTTCTTATCAGCATTATGTTGTTATTGTTGTGTCACAGTGCTATTTATAGACATCACATGGGAGGCATTCCAGCCACACGATAATCACGGTGGAAATTCTACGTCGACAGCCACCGTGCCCTGTGGGAATGAGCCAAATGCGCCAGATAATTGCCGCGAATCTTGGAAATTCGGTGACAGTTCGAAGTAGAAAGTCCAAAGTAGTTTCTATGATGGGGCAACGCTAAAAGGGGGAAGGAGGAAAGGATGGAAACTGCTCACTAGTACTATGGAAACTAATTCTAACCTAACACTTATGCTAATAATATTTTAAAACCTGACTTAAATACTAATTCCAGCCCCACCCTACCACCCTAATAGTTTAATACTAATTTTAACACCATAATCTTTACTTTAGTGAGTCGTTTCCCACCTTTTTTCCTCCTTTTAGATCCTCCCCCCCTCCATAATGTAGCTTATACGAATAACACAGTTTATAAGGATTGATTGGATTAACCATACTGGGTTGATGTTGTTGTTATGCCATTGTTCAATCATCTACTATGGGAGTCAATACTGGCTGCAAAACTGTTTGCTTGGCAAATGCAAAACAAGATAACTACAAGAATTGCTCTGGGTCAATAAAAGATTGCCGGCGCCATAATTTAATAACACCCGAAACATATCGTTGGAATAATTACAACCAAAATAATTGCTGTCTAATTGACATAATTTTACTTCAGCATTCTGCTTTTAATGTGACAATATTGTCTTAAAAACACACTTCATTGACCTTGTAATATTTTTAATTTATTTGTCGACACTTACCATATTTGTATAGTTAGATAAGACTGTAGTCTTATAATTATAATGAATTAGTCACTTTTGAGTTTTAGAAATAATATCTAAACAATAGTGATCATTATTGAAATAATATTTCAACCATAGGCATCACTATTTAAAGATATTGTTTTTACCTGATTGTGTGCAACTAGTGGAGTGGTTTTGATGATATTTATAACAACTATATATGCCATATATGGGCATGGAATAACAAGGTGAGCAAATTCACCACTGTCATATACCTGTAATAGTCGGATATTATCTTAAAACATTGTAGGGGTAACATTAGACAGACGAAAATAAAGAAACGTTCTGCTAAAAATAAGGTTAAACTTGCCCCTAAACACTAATTTCAATCCCAAAACAACTATTATTTGACTATCCAGTCAAAACATTAACCCCAATGCACATGTTGATTCCCTAATATTTATTTTAGTTTCATTTTAGCTCCTCCATTTGTACCAAGGGTGATGAGGTTGGAATTTTTTAAGGAGAAAGACAATAGCAGCAACCACTAACTGTTTGTTCAACTGATAAAGTGAATTAATTGTGCCTATTTGTTCGCAGTTCAATTTAGGATCGATGACCAAATATTTTCATCTTATTCCACACAATATTAAGTTGATGGAACAATAACATGTTCTTCCTGTTTCCCCAAATGTAGCAATTCATAAGATGGTAATGCTCCGATTTCCAACCAATAAATACTATTTAAGACCCAATCCACAATCTTTCAGCAAACAATATAATACCATGTCAAAGGAAACAAACAGTCTTTGCATGTTTATGTTTTCTATTATTTAATCACAGCGCCATGCTATTTAAATCTTGACCAAATATGGTTTACCGAATAATTTGGTGCATACGGACAGGCATGAAAGTACAATAATATAACTAAGTGTTTTTCATGTAAGAGGATAAGTGTGACATTTATTTTATTTAAAAGCATTTTATGCTCGGTGTTATCATTATATCAATCAACACAACCAGCGTCATAGTCAAATAACGGAAACTGTTAATGTGATAGCATTAAGATGGATAACCTCTTGTACAATCCTCTAAATACACACTTGTATTAAAACTAATGACTATAAGTTATGAGACACATAAATATGGAGCATATTTATAACCTACATAAAAGGTTAACTTTTTAACAGATAACTGAAATTCAACTGATGTACAAGGACTTACCTTTTAACCTCAGTGGGTGACTGTACAAACAGGGGTTTCCCCTCTTCCACGTTGGATATGCTGGTGTCGCTGAGTCTCGATTGAGATGAGTAGCGGGAATCTGTGGATTTCATGGTTGGTGGGTGGGGGTTGTAGTGGGATGAATATGGTAATGGGGGTCTTGAAACAGTACAAGTGTCCACTAAGTCTGAAAGGTCTTGGTTAAATGTGTCATGTGTCCTGATGTATGGGGAACTAACATTAAACGATTTATTCACTGTTCCATACATCTTGACAGAGTTTTGTGCTCTGTTGATGGTGGGTTGTGGTAGAATAAACAATGTAATGGAAATTGGTTGAACCAGTGTAATTGTCAACCAAATGTGGCAACCAAGTGTGAGAGGTCTTGGTTGGATGTTTGTCATAATAGGTGGGGAAAATAATGCTGAACGATTTATTCATGGTTACGATATAATACCAAAAGTATTAATTTTTTTGTATAATTGAGACATTCATTCATTTTTTGTAAAATCCATTTATCTACTGGGTTTAAGCAAAATCTGCTAGGTGCCTTACCCAAGGACACATAAGACTATCCAACAGTTTACAACCTTTCACCTGAAATTCGGTGCACTGACCAACAATTGTGTGGCCGAACAGTTAAACTGACTGAATGGATATTCCATCTATTATGGTACATCGAATTTAAAATATACAACAAGCATGGGCAACATATAGTACAGAGGCAAAGTCCGGCCTGTGAAGAGATTTAGACCGGCCTTTAAACTGTATCTAACCATACCCTGTACTTGAGATATTGAATACTTGAGATATTGAATATTTTCCCACATCTGTTCTGCCGACTAAAAAAGTTGCCCACCCCTGGTTTAACACAATAATGGCCCTTATAATGTGACCTTTGCACTAATAAAAAAATATGTGATTAAGATATTGAATACAATTCATGTAATAATCCGAAGACTTCATTTCCCAAAACTAAGAACTTCATTTTCCACATCTGGCCTGCTGATGAAAAGAGTTGCCCACCCCTGATCTACAAGTACCTGGTGGTTCATCTTTTGTGCTCTTCTTTTGACTTCCAGTCCTCGAGAGCCTCTTCCTGAGCTTGCGGAGTGCCGACATCCGACTCGAGTTCATGGAGGAGACTCCTTTCTTGTCGGACTCTGACCACGCTCGCCTCCGTGGGTCCTCCACTACATCCCGTTGTATGGTGTGCGGGATTCCTGGGTGGGGGGGTGGGGTTTGGTATTCGTGAATTAGGATTGGATTTTATATTCATATTTATTGCCGTGAATATGATAGCCAAGGGGGTTAATTGTCACATTTACCCAGAAAAAAACAAAATAGAATAAACAATCCAAATAGATAGCATGTTTATTCTCGTGAATGTGAAAATCAAGGGGGTTAACACACGGGCAATCGTCAGATCACCTCGCGCCCACCTTCGGGTTAACAAAGCTATTGCAGTGTGTTGTATATGATTCAGACGTTCCTTTAATTTAGTAAAACTCATTAATCCGCTGGATTCCGGCAATGTGCCTTGAGTGCCTTGCCCAAAGACCTAACCGACAAGTTAGCGACCATTTTCATACCTGCAACCCTTTTGCTAAAAGTCGACGCATTAAACCACCGAGCTAATCAGTAGGACAAAAGTTACTATCATGATATGTTAAACTTAAATTTTGCTTTGAAGTGTGATATTATATTTAAAATTCAATATTGCTAATTTGCATTAAATTTTAAGATACATTGCATTGCTAAAAAATATCGTTATTTTGTATAAAAGATGATATGTCAGATATATTTGTCTTATAATGCGGTAATTCTTGTATTTTTTTATTTTGTTTTAACAATATTTTAACAATTCTGTAACCTTGGTTCTGTGTAATATGTTTTCTAATGTGTTATGCAAGCACATTACACATTTTGTTTAATTTGCAACACTTACACAAAGATATTTGTAGCGAAAATATAATTAGAAATCCAGGCAAATATGTTAAGCCTCAACTTGGGTTGGGCTTAACCGTGGTTGCTTATACTTTGTGGTGAAATGTATAAATAAACAAACAAGCATAAAGCTAGTTGTGCTAGAAGGTGGGTTGGGGGTGTATGGTAGCCTGATGGGCCAATGATGATATGAAACACAAGAGATTTCAAAAGCGATTTGCCTCAAAATACTGTTTTAATGACTACTTTAAAAATTTACTCGAGTAAAAAGTACTATTTTGTTCTTTGAACAAATTTATAAGTTTTGAGCCTGCACTGTTTTAGGCTTGTGAATTTAAAGTTTTTTTATATTTTTTATTTTAAATTGATTTAACACTGTCCAAGTGAAGTGCATATTGTTTCAAAATTCACCAGGTTAATATGCTGGAAGGTATGTTGGGGTGTATGATGGGCAAGATACTGATAATCATGTTTATACCAGGGGAAAGACTCAAAGGTGTGTTGCAACAGGGGCAAGTTGGATTACCCCGTGCCCACTGTCAGGTTAACATAGCTTTTGTAGTGTTTAATATGGGATACGGTGATTAGCTATTGTAGTATGTTTTAGGCGGGTTAACATTGTTATTGCAGTGTGTTTAATATTAACTACGGTCATGAGCTATTGCAATGATACAGGCGGTGGATTAGTTTAATTTCATTCCATTAATCCACTTCAAAAACCTGTACCTTACCTAAGGAACAAGGATACAAAACAATATCTTAAATCAATAATCATTCAGCTGACATTCTGTCACGTTATTAATGAGCTAACCGACCACAACGGGTGTTTATGTGAGGTGAAAATATAATAAGAAGTTGAACATATTAAGATGGACAGTTTTAAGATTGTTTTGTCAGGTGTTGGGGATTAAATAAATTGGAGCATAATACATAAGTCAGGGGATTGACAAAGCAACCACGTGCGAGCCACATTAATCCTTAAATAATTATCCTGGTAACACAAGAGCAGTAGCAAAATATACATAAATGGATGCATAAGAGCAAACTGTATGGTAAAAAAAATAGTGTGTTAGCCATTGAACCCTTTTAGTAAATGCAGTTAAAACAACATATACCGATAGCAACACCATAGAATGCATGAAACTGTAAGAAAGTTCATGCAAAACTAACTAAATAAGTATTTTATATATTGAGATAATTCTGGATAAATAAGATTCAAGAATATTGGCTTTCCACCCAGCTTAAAGATAGTGCAGACTGTTTAAACGTTAGTGGGAACTTGTGTGTTTTGGTGACTGGTGGACTGCTAAGCAAATAAAGATGTTGATTAAAATTTCAAAATTATTATCAATAAAAAATAAAACCTTTAATCAATCGTTATTATATTTTAAATAAATATGAATCTGGGTTTCTGGTGGACAACAACTTTTTTTTTTTTAGATGGAATTATAAGTGTTTAGCTTACCATCTGGAAAAATTAGAAGTTCAGTAATTTGTGCTCTTTGGTAAATAATATTTTAATTAAACTAGCAATATGGCGGCAGAATGTTATAATTTCCTCTATTATTGTATTATAATATGCAGTTTTAATGATGGCACTATAGCATTAACATATATATTAATAACTATCAAACCAGTTATCCAGGCCCATGATTAATAGGTGCACGTAACACTTAATAAACTGACATTTTCATGACCAATTCTCTTTACTTATAATAGCCCAATTAACCATATTATTTACATGATATGCCTGGGTTTTTGTTATTTATTCATATTTTACATTTTAACATTCATGGAGCTTATTACTGCATTGTTCCACATAATAATTATACTCAGTATTTATTATTAACTCAAAGAAATAAAAAGTAAATTTTAATGCTTTTACATAATACTATGTCATAAAGTACTTTGACATAATACTATGTAATGTTCACATGTTCTTAATGTATTTTAAAACCTTATGCAATCATACGATATGTACTTTATGTGGTGCTATAATCAGAGGCGTAGAAACCATTAATATAAGTAAAAAAAGATTCAATCCCATTTTACTTTATTTACTGCAATGTTGTACATAATAATACAAAAGTCATTATGGCGGGTAACCACAAGTTCTTCTTTATATTTACCTTGTGTTAGGCCCATTTTGATTGAATAACAGGATCGTATTGATACCAGTAATTGGACACTGCGCTGATTGTTATAATTAAGAAAATTTAACAATCAAACTCTTTGTTCGCACTTGGATTGTGCTTGGACATAATTGGTAAGTTATAAATTACATGGCCTTGCTGTTGGTGGTGCAGTAAGTTGGGGTAGAACTTATAGAGCAACATATTGTGTAAGCGGTTGAGGGTGTGACTAAATAAACATAAAAGTTGAAAAAAACAAACAACTTTTTAAGGCATTGTCTGTATGGGATATTGTTCTGTAAGTACACACGACAATTTTGCTTAAAATGGCGGTAATTATAAAATAAGACAGGGAAATTGAATTTAAATTTTGCAAAAAACTTGGACCAACAAGAACTTGGCAGCGGTTGCAAGGTCAAATCACTCAAATCATAGTTTATTCAACAAAATACGCACAAGCACGTCGACATTTTTCCCGGTGTATTTACATTCTCGGAATTATTAACCACCGTTGCTGGAATATTGGCTTTAAATTTAAAAGTAATATGCAAACTGATAAGGACCCTATTAAGCTATTGTAATGTTTAATAGTAACAACTTGTTATTTATGTTTTTAACGGCAATTAAATGTAACGCAGAACTTGCAAATGGATGTGTTAACAGAAATTGTAAAAAGTGGGTTTAAAAGCAATCTTATACATTATATATGGTTGCAATGAAAATATTTAATTTAAATTGCAATTCCTAAATAATGCATTTAAAGGCAATTAAATAACACACACATTTCATTTAAAATAAAATAAAATGTTTTGCAACAGAATTATGACGTAAAAATATACCTGCTATGTTGCAAACCAAAAGTTGTTTTTTGTAGTGGAAAATGTAATGTTATCTAATCTAATATATAGTATAATTTGTAATATGTAAAATGGTTTTAATGTAATTGAATAATCCACACATGCGTTTTGAAATTAAAATTTAATTTTTTTGTAACATGCAAAATTGTGTAACGACAATTTAATACACACTTCAGTTAAAGTACAAACTTTACTTCAATTGCAATATACAAAACTGCAATGTAAAATATTTTATTGACAATTGAATAGCATACGTACCACTTGCTACAGTGATCTTTCCATCCAAACCACCATTGCTTTCGCTTGTGGTTCGAACCAGTTGTCTCTCGTACTTCTGCATGTGAGCATGGTTGACTGCATTCGATCGCTCAAAGTTACTGATCCTGCGATTTAATTCACCAGTCATGAAAATGGAAGAGGGGAACGCTGGAAAAAGTGACCACTCAAAATCATTATTTTGTCCGCATGGTTAAAAAAGCTCTAAAATTTCACAATCTTAGCTTTTATCTAGCTAATTTCAGTTGTTTTAATAACAGTTTTTAAAAACACCTTTAAACAAACATTTAAAAAAAAGGATTTTAAAATTTTCTTAAAATTATTATTTTTTTTGCTCATTAGACAAGAAATGTCTACCAATGTACTGCTCTTGTGCAAATTTACAAAACCGTAAACAACATGAAATACATTTTATCTTGTAAAAAGAATTATACTGTGTTGATAAACAGTCTTATACCTTTGAATGGAAAACTACAAGGTGTGTTATCATACGGGCAGTCATTAGCTTGCCTGTCGCCCGCTGAGCTATTGCAGCGTGTTGTTTATGACGTAGCCAAAACAAATTTAAATCGCAAACTGGAAACCACATTATATTCCAGTTCAAATTAATAGGTTGTAAATCCATAACAACTCTCCTTTGTACCTAATAGCTTTAGGTGGACAATAATTAGAATATTTTCGTACTCATTGTTCATGTAATGTTTTAATAACAGCAGTTTAATAAGATAATCTAGCATTGGGTTATCTTGTTTAAACGTTGTCACCAGGAATTTACAAACTGTGGTTCTTTTGTGGCAAACTGTGAGTGTGTACATATAATAAATCTATGTAGGTGGTTGAAACCAGCAGGTAGTAAATGTTACCGTATTTTACGGATCATAAAGCACACTTTAAATAATTTTGTTTCCTTATAAATTGATTGTGCGCCCTGTACTCCGGTGCACCTAATGTATGAATCAAGTACCGATAGTACTTTATTGCCTACACTCAAAACTAGTACCGATACTATTGTTATATAAATAAATCACCTTCTTACGCAATAAACTACTGTACTGTAACGTTGCGTCTTATAGCCCGGTGCGCCTTATGTATGGACAAAAATGTAATCAAAGCAATTTATTGACAGTGCGCCTTATAGTCGGGAGCGCTTTATAGTCTGTAAAGTACGGTAAATATGTGTTATGTGGTTTTAGCAGGTATGCATACATCGGGAGGAAAATGGTTATAGGAGGGTCAACTGTGTTCTAATGAAATATCTCTATTACAAATATATGTCATGTGCACAAATTAATGTTCAAACCATTTGCAGGCAAACCCCTACCAGTATACAATGGCGAATTAATAAAAGGTACAATACGGTTAACGGTATGTAATGGCTAATAAAAGGACAATATTACTTGATTTAAAGGAACAATAAAAGGGACAATATATTATGTAAAGGAAATACATTAATGGGCAATACTACAAGATGGAAATACGGGATAATGAAAATATGTAAATTTAAACTATTCACAAACTCCACTAATATGAGATTGGAGTTTATGGATGATTTTAGCAATTTAAGCTACTTTCTGTAGTTTATATTACAACATCAACCATATAATACCCTGATAATACCCACCCTGATAATGGCCTTGGTGATTTGTAGTATCCTTTGGGTGTGCTGTAGTACTGGAACATCATAGATGTGCTACGAGGGGACACGCTGTATGCGTTGAATGAACTGCTCATCGCAGAGTGGGCGCCAGTGGTGGATGAGCGTGAATAGGCTGGAAACCAAGCGTGAATAATTTGTCAGGAAAACTTACAAGATTGTATGGAAGAGGTTGTTTCCTGTTGTTTAGTGGTTCATGGTGGGATTAATAGTTCAACACGAATGGAATCATGGGATTTAAATACTTAATACTGTTTTTTTTTATTTCTCCGTTTGTTATAGTGATAATAACAATGTAACCAAGAAGCAAACTTTATGCAAACCCACTGTGTGACCACAAAAACAGTAATTTTAAACATTAAACAAATGCAAAATTTATTTTCATTTGAGAAATTAACCCTTAAAAATCAATACACGGTTGTGCACAGATATTACTTGTTTGCTTAAATTTGTTAAAAGAAATCTCGACAAAGCACTAAGCACGAATCACAGAGATTGCCAAACAGTGACAGATGCGTATTAGATAAAGAACAAACCACAAAAATTTACGACCGGTTTACAAAAGAAACCCTAGCTGATGCAATAAAAGAGACAGAAGTAAATGACTGGGTGTATGATACAAAGGAACCTGGAAATCTGTCAACCTTTTCTATTAAAATCTAGTTAAGATATTTATTATTATCTTCTACCTGATATGTATAATTCCAAATTCCAATTCCTAACATAATTGCAATAAGCAATTAGGATTGCGAATATTCTGTAAGTGTGGGAGGAAAATCTACACACATTATCATAGACATTATAAAAATCAGTAGCAAAAGTTCCTTGTATCTTTTAATTTGTGGGATAAAAAAGTGATTTTTATTTTTACTTTTGTAGAGACCCCACAAAAGAAAGATTTTTAATTACAAGCTGCAAAATTTAATTTAATCATTACTCAATTGCTATTCTAAACAATATTTTAAATAGTTGTTTTCTTTAAAATGTCTCAACAAAAGCATTGACTTGATCCAGTAGATTTAAATGGTTTGAATGAAGTAAATCATTTAAATGGTTTGAATGAAGTAAATCCCAAATTAACAAACATATTTAGCTTTTTGCTGTTTTCTGTTTAATCCACGTCGGTTTAGTGGCCACATCTAATTATACCGAAACTTAATAACTAATTGGTTTTTAGATGTGTTCTAACGACTGTCGTTTGCCATTTTCTTCACGTTTTTCTAATTTTTATCAAAGGACATGCATTGTATTTTCATCATAAAAACAAAAATAAACTAAACCAAAAAAACTAATCCTAATACCTGAAAAGTGGTAATACAAAATTTGAAATAAACTGTTTTACTCACTAAATTTACCTTAATGTGCATTATATATAGTTTTTGTAGCACAACAATGTTAACCCAACCGTGGATACAGCCCAACACTGTAAACATAAGCATCGATGTGATAATGATAATTGTTGGGCTGTTAAGACTTAAAATGCATACAATTATTATTGTACTTAAACAATGAACTAAGAAAAGGTGTTCAAGGCACTGTTTCAAAAAACTTAAATTATTAATTTAAAAAGGTTTAAAAAATAAATATGTAAAAAAAAACAATAATAAAATTTAAATTTAAAACAAAAATTTAAAACATAAATAAAATACCTGATACTGGAGAGCCATCAACCTCAAAAGACTTGCTTAATACCGACTTTGGGATGTCCATTCTGTTTTCAATTAATTGCAATATATATACACTACCGAATTCATTTAAAACCTTTGAAAAAAGAATAAAGTCATAAAATTAAGAAGTTAAATTATTACAACATAAGTTTTGGATTAACCTTTTTTAGTCTATGTTTAAATAGTTTTGAAATCTTATTTAGTATCTGTTTATCACGTTTTGAAAACATGACCTCATAATTACCACTATGGCCGTCATAACACACAGCACCAAAATAGTGAGTTTACTATCTCCGTGTACCACACATGTGATGACTCATTACAGAAAAACAAACAATGTTTTACAAAGGGCCAAGATAATAACAATTTTTAACTCCGAAAAGCAAACAGTAGGTTATTATCATCATCAGGTGTTCATCTGTGACAGAACAAATACATTGGATTCACAACGACCATGTTTACACTCATACTTCTCTTCTGCGCAACATAATAATCAGCTGGACAATGTATGACCATCATTGCCGCAGAAAAACATGTATGCACCGAAAAACTTCACCGTAAAAATAAACATATTATGTGTTTAACCGCGGCGGTGTGGTTAATGCAAATAAAAGTACCTGAAACTAAGAGTCAACTCGTGTTTTTTGTACTTTTAAATATGCTGTATAGTATTTCGATTTTAAAAAACATTGCAATACTTGTTATCTGTATTAATAACGCATTTGGACTTAAGATTTAACATTCAAATATATATATTGGGTTTTATTATTGTGGTTGGTAAAATGCGCCGCGAAAAATTATATTGTAATTATTTATTTTTTTTGTAATATTTTTTTTTAATTTTATTTTTAGGGTTTGTATTCATGTTATCTTTACACGTCTATTCACTATGCTATCCAGACTTGTACATTATGAATTAATTAAAATAAAAAGGCCTAGGCATATTCAAAATATACATAAAAAATAGGAAATACCCCAAAAATTTTGCTACATCAAGCTAGGAGATACCCGTACTATACTTATGTATGTTGTACACTTGTATTTCTGTTAAGTACATTTTATCATGTCCGAGACCTAATTCCTTATCTGCAAAATAATTAGACTTACAGTCTGTCAATAATAATCCAAAAACGGCAAGCTGCTTATTTTAATTCTAAATACCGAATTCAAATTTAGGCTGGGAAAAAAACAATTAATAATATTTTGGTCAGAAAAGAATACAGTGTGATGCGAATTTGATTTGAACTTTTAATTTTCTTGGTCAAAAGCACAAAAATATCAATACATAAAAATACAAATATATAGTTTATATTTTTATTTACTTATATTTAAGTGTAGTACCGGTAACATTAAACTGCTAATGCTTTGATTTAATTAAATCTTGTTATTGTTTTATTGTAAACATAAATATTTAACACATTTTGTAAGGTTAAGTAACAGCACAACTCTATGGTTTTATTATCCATCATAACAACAATGTGTCATTAGACTTTGATGTGCAGTTGCTTTGTATCATTAATGTAAATAATGCACTTTTTTCATTAGCCTCATATCTATGGGAAATACGCGATTATATACACATGCCGCAACTTCATGTAAATTCAAAAAATTTTGGATACTGAAATAAAGATTAAGGCATTGGAAATAGTGTTAGGGTTGGAGCTAAAATTGGGTTTAGTTCTGGGGTTAGTATTTATGGCAGGGTTGGAATTTGTTTTCATTTAGTTTAGTTTAGTTTATTCATTTTTGCCCCAGTTTTTAAAAAATGGCAAACGAATATAATCACGATACAGGAACAGACGGCAAAACGAACAGTCGTTAGAACACGTCAGTAAAAAAAAGGATATAAATTAATGAATATAGCAGACGCGGCCGCCAAACCTAGGTAAATTAACGATATTAGCAATCGACATTTAATTAAGACTAAACGATTTAGAGCCCTGAAGAAGAGTGTGCGGTAAAGCGCGACCAGTACAATTTTTTCGCTGAGCAGTTTGTTATCTTACTGCCACAGTCAATCAAAACATATTTTTTTGTTAAACGCACAAAAAATATAATAAACAACACGAAAATAAATTAACTGAAGTTTATCACAATTTTATATTATTGTAATAATAGGAAACACAGAGAAAACCAAACCATTATTGAACCAGGAGCCACTTGACTTAAATAATAATTTTTTTTAAATATGAAAAAAATAAATTAGAAATAATCCAAGACTTAGCATCAAACTTGCATAGTAAACGAGTAAATTAGACGAATCCTTAGGGCAAATTAAGAACTGTCCACCAAACACGCAATAACACTGCAAGAATTAGGAAATAATATTTAATCATTTCCTCTGTCCGGATTGCAACAGACTATAGTGTGCGCTATGTTTGATAGATTTATTAAAATTCGTTTAAATTTAGAACGCTAGTAACGATTATAATCTAGTTTGCCGTTTCAAATCGGCAATTTCATTCGATACATTAAACACGTTTCACTTTTACGTTACAACTGCTCGATGTTTGCAAACAAAATCTGCGATTGACGTCACAATATTTTAAAAGGGAAATCCCCTTTACATAGATAACTGTTCGTTGGAAAATATACAACGAGATTTATTTAAAAACGGTTGTGTGGTACGGTCGTGTGGCCAAATGGTTAACCGATACATATACCGACTTTTATACAAAAAAAAATGTTCTTAGTTACGAGCCCATCATGGGTTCGGAACTTGGCCCGGTAAAAAAAAATAATAAAAAAACGGTTGTGTGACCGAATGGTTAACGCGACCGATACATATAACGACTTTCATACAAAAACGGTCCTATTGACGAGCCCATCATAAGTTCGAAACTTGTCTCCGTAAAAAAACGTGAGAGATTCAACTACCAATTTCTACTTTAGAAATCGTCTTACTGATGAGCCATTATAGGTTTCAAACTTGGACCGGTAAAAATAGATTTATAAATTAAGCAACATTTGAAAGGCCGAATGATTAGGACAATTTACTGATATACACCAGAGAGAAACCAGGGTGGTAAAATGAATTAATTTATCAAGGGTCTGTTAGCTTGGTCTATTATTTCTCAACATTTGGGACAAGGACTATATCAGACTACCATAAATGGACGCGGACTCACAAAAAGTTAGGTCAACACTACCTTTAACAAAAAAAATAGTCAACTATTTTTAATTTATTTAAATCCTTCGTACGATGAAATCTATGAGAACATTGTTCCTGACTTGAAATGTTACCCAATATTCGTAAAAGTTACTAATGTTCTCTTTAACAGGTAGTTGAACCGGAAACCAAACCGGTAACCGGTTTCAGCAGTTTAGTTTTTTGAACCGAAACACAACCCGAACCACTTAACGTAAATTGTAATGAACCTGAACCGAAGTTAACCACTGAATTGGTGTTCGGATGAAAACGAAAAAGTCTGTCTTACTGCCACGATCCCAAAATTATTATTAAATAGTAGAATTTTAAATGTGTACCTCGAGTTTACTATATATTCGCTTTGTTTGTCCATTCATTTATTTGAAGTTCAAAAAAAAGCGAAACTGAACCGCTACACCGGTTCCGAACAGTTGTTTTGGCCAATCCATTACCAAACGTGAACCAATTTTTCTCATAAATCGTGAAAACCCAAACCAAACCTGAAAATTTATATTACACATCGCGCCTACTGTAGGGTTACCGAAGCTATTGCGGTGTATTGAAGATAAATTATGACGTTTCTATAGTTTTGGCACAGCCCAATAATCCACTGTGTTCAGACATAGCAACCAGGTAGAAACTAAAATAAAGAAACAAAATTTATGTTTCTAAAAATTATTTTTGTTTCCAGAAACAAAAATAACAAATTAAAAACGAAAATCGTTTCTTAGAAACTAAAAACAAAAATTTGTAAATGCATGCAAAAGGTTAGGCGCTACCGTTCCCAAGGACACGGCCGTCTTTTCAGCTGCCGCCGATCCTACTCAGTAAGTTATGTGACCAGATAAAACGTGGTCTAATTGCATCGCATTTTCCACCAACCTGCCATAGAAGCCGACGCGATCTGAAGTACATGTGTTACAACTTTACCCATATACACTAAGATATGTATAAATGAGATGGAATATAAATCTTCTTCTAAACTATATTACGGCTTATATATAGGCTATAATAGCTACCAGCTCCAAACATCTGCTCCTAAATGATACATTTTACGCCTATAAAGATGTTTACTTTTAACATAATTACTGATTCATCAGTTTGCATGAAAAATGCTTACTCGGAAACGTTTCATATTTTTACACTCGCTTGAACTGCCGGCTGCCCTCGCATGACCCGTATGCCGCGTGAAAGCTTTTGTGGTGCCTTCTATCTTCTAATTAGATTTTATTAAATACGTCGAAGCCTTAGCCCTATCGGAAAGAGAAACATTCAGGGCCTAGTTTTTGCAAGAACTTTAGAAATAAATACGATTTTGTTACAAATCGGCTGTTTATTCTCGGAGATATTAACTTTAAAGTTTGACCAATACTTAAGTACCGCGCAATACTGCGTTAAAATAAGGATTATTTCTTCAAACCATTAGTGTTTTTATAATGTACCATTAGGCTATGATGTGCACTTTATGTTATATTTCTTCTTTTGTGCCATTTTTTTTATAAAAAAAGAACTTTTATAAAAAAAATTATAAAAAATTATTTCTATGTGACTCACAACGAACTCTTAAGCATATTATTGGTTTAATAATAATCAGATCATTACTTTATGTTTCACATCTTGTGGAAGAAATTCAAATATCTCAAAGAATTGGCCTGTCACATGCGGATATGATGTTAAATAAGTGGCATGTTATATATGGGCGCCATTGTGTGTATGAGGTTCGTACGGTCGGGTCCACACGCACGCTTACGCAAGATCACACACGCTCACGCATGCACACGTAGGCTCACACAATATTTGTGAAATGGTAAGTGGGCGCACTCTTTCGCACCGGGTTAAGATAACACAAGCGTATTGGCTGATTGGGTGCTTCTATTTGGCCTACCTGTACGTGTGGGTTGTTCTTCTTCAAATAACCAACTTTCTATGAATTTCCCCGATTCAATATTGAAACCATGATTAGTTCTGCATTAAGATATAGGGTAAGACATTCCTGTTTATTCCCGTGAATGGGAAAATCAAGAGGGTTAACACACGGGCAATCGTCAGATCACCTCGCGCCTACCGTCGGGTTACCAGAGCTATTGCAGTGTGTTGTGTATGATTCACACGTTGCTTTAATTTGGTAGAACCCATTAATCCGCTGGGTTCAAGCAATGTCCGTAAGGTGCCTTGCCCAAGGACACAACCGACTAGCTATAGCGACCAGTTTCAAAGCTGCAACCCTTTGGCTAAAAGGCTACGCACTAATCTGGTGGATTAGTTTTATATATGAAACGTATATGAACCATTCGGCCACACGAACGTAAAACGAAGATATTAGTTCATATAAAGTTTGTGTTGCCGAATAGTTATCGCCGACAATATATCCTATATATCCGTTAAATTCAATTACGAATACTATGGCGAACCGTTTACCAATATTTTAATCTGGCCTGGTAAAAACCATATTAATTTATTAGTGTTCGAGTAGTATATATACTGTTATAGTTCTAACAAACATTCGAGGAACATATGATTCTCTTTCTGGCTATCGCCGTTTTTACTTGGTAAGCGAATCACTTTAGGCTACCGGCAAATTCGCTTTTTACTGGGAATAATGATTTGCAAACTTGTCACGTTGTGTGAGCTTGATTGGTACGTAATCTTCCCTCTAAAGCAGGGGTTCTTAACCAGGGGTAAATTTTACCGATTGAAGGAGTAAATTTCGTGGAAAACAAGCACAAAAGTCTCACTGATTGACTGTTGAAATTGTGTGTCAGTTAGTATTAAAATATTTTTTACATTCTTATGTGTTTACTGTAGTTTTTCATAACTAAAAAACTATTTTGATATGTGCCCTGGTAAAAAAAAAACAAAAGATTTGCTTTACTTTTCTTGACAAAGGGCCACCAAGAAAATGGGGTATATATACTTTTTTTATTCGGAAAGGGCTAAACGAGACAAAAAAGGTTAAGAACCCCTGCTTTAAAGGACTGCAGGTTCGAAACTGGTTGCTAGCTACTCGGCAGTGTCCTTGGGTAAGGCACTTTACGGACATCGCCAGAACCCAGCGGATTATAACGGGTTCTACTAAACTAAAGGAACGTCTTAATCATACACACCACACTGCAATAGCTTCCGGTTGACCGACGTTTTTTTTGCATTTTCCCTTTTATGCAGATAAACACGAATATCCTGAAAGCCAAAACCAATTTACAATCTTCGTTTGCGCGTTTAAATTTCCTAATGTTATGACACCAAAACGTAAATTTTGTCAAATTGTCAATTCCGCTGTATTAACAACGTCCCAATCACATCAACAGACTGCGATAGCTTTGGTAACTGAAGCGTGAAGACAATATTCCCGCTTCAATTTAAATTACAAAACCATAATAATCTGTAACGAAGGGGTAATTGACCAACTAAACATATAATTACCCAGTCTACCAGCAACCTTGCCCATTTTTGGCGGGCTAAATTTTTAAACCGCAGTTGCCTTATTTAAGTCCGTTTTTGTATTTAGGACCTTACGCATGAATCGGTCGCGCTAACAACAGTTAACCCAGCTCACGATTTCATTCACCATCACCCGCCCCCGCAGTTTTACTATAGAGCGGCCCATTCCTGTGCCAAATGATCAGCAGAGCGCATCGAGAGTTTACAACAATTTTGTTTTCAGTGGTCTTGTCGGCCCTAAGGGGTGAATATCTACAAATAACGCTTAGTTTCACGTTCAGGATCTAGTTTTCCGAAATGGAACCTGCAAATAATTCTGTTAATTTGCACATTGACCCAAAAGGTAATGAAACTTGAATAAAATAATTTGCAAAACATAATTTTTTTATTAATGTGTTTAATATTTTTAATTTACCAAAGCTATTTTTGTTATTACTGTAAAGAAAAGAAACAAATTAAACTAAAGTGATGGAAATTGTGAGAAATTATTTTGTCGGGCGTTTTTTTACCTGCCTAAGTTTCTAACCCATGATTAGCACGTCACTAACCGCGTTTTTGTATAGGAGGACATAGGATAGGATATTCATCTTTATCCCCGTGAATGGGAAAACCAAGGGGGTTAACACACGGGAAATCGTCAGATCACCTCGCGCCCATCGTCGGGTTACCGGAGCTATTGCAGTGTGTGGTATATGATACACACAGTCCTTTAATTTGGTAGAATCCATTAATCCGCTGGGTTCAGGCAATGTCCGTAAAGTGCCTTGCCCAAGGACACAACCGACTAGCTAGCGACCAGTTTCGCACCTGCAAGCTGCAACCTTTCGATTGAAAGACGACGCACTTAACCGTTAGACCAACGGGCCGGACATATAGAATACGGTATATGTATCGCTCGCTAACCATTCACCCATAGGACCGTACTTGATCGCCAGTTAAATATGGCATGCAATCAATTATTTTTTTTCTGTGGGCGAAAGTATCTGATGATTGTGGTATTTTATTGTTAAGTCATGATGTGTAAATAATTAATTTGCTAAGTAACAATGATGGTGATTCCCCAATGTCGGTAGGATTGGAAGCAGCGTGTGCTAGGTGTTGATCTTCGTGAAATAAACATTACATTTCATTTTTGTGAAATATAGATGTTGAATGTTTATTTCCTAGATTTTATGGTATTAAAAATCTCCCAGATTACTAAGGATTATAATTTGTGTTGCAAATCTCAGGTAGATTACTGAACGACGGAATCGGAGATGTGGATTATCTCCGACACTCTGTATACGCCGAGGCGCTGGCACGACAGATTGAAACCTCTTCATGCCCGATCACTGTCGGTATATTTGCCAAGTGGGGAAGCGGGAAAACGTTTCTGCTCAAGCAAATTCAAAGTTAGTTAGGAAATATGCAAATACTCGCCAACACATATTAGCTTTGGTGACCAGGTTCCTCTAAATACTACAGGATCACTTGGAGCGCTTGGATCGCTTGGATTGCTATGGAACGTAATTATAACCCTGTCCCAAACACTAATCTCAACCCCAGAACAAACTTTAACCCAACTCTAACATTAATATTATGGCTGTTGTAATTACGAAGTATAGTAAGCGATCCAAGTGCTCCAAGCGATTCAAGCGATCCATTCAATCCAAGCGATCCTGTAGTATTTAGAGGTACCGTCGGTGACCTGGTGGTTGGTCTGTTGTAAACTGATAATTTGTTATTTATTTTTAAATTTTGATTTGCATTTCTTAAAAGGCGGCACCTGCCTTGATAACCGGTTTCTCGGTGTCTTCTTGTTAAACTTTGTTGCTGTGTGTTTAAGAAATAAATATATTTGATTGACAATTGACTCAAGCAAAAAAGGTTAAGTTCAAATGAAATTAAAAAATAAATCATAGATAATACAAAGGTCTGATTACCTGACGGTGGCCAGGTGATCTAACGATTACCAATGTGATAAATCTTGCACGTTTTACCATTCAAAGTGATAACACATGAATATCATATCATGTAATTAAAAAACAGTAATTTAGCTTCACCTGCACAGGTCGCCTGTTAGAATCACCGGTAAAGGAGAAGAATCATCAACGAAGTATCACATGGAAGTTTTCAATGTTTCTATTTTTCGTGCTCGTCTGTCTCACTGCTGTGCTCTGCTTGTTTATCGCCGTTCCTCGATGGTTTTTTGAGACCAGCCAAGTAACTGCAGTCCGGGTTGCATCATCTGGTTGCATCCTGATAATATTGATGACACTGATCGGTATTCTAATGTGCTGGGAAACGCCATGTTCCATGAGCTTCTTCCGCGTGTTATTCTACGCTGTGTTCACGAAATTGCCAATCGATGAGCGACCACGAAACTTCCAAGAAGTGTCCCACTCAACCGAGGTTGTTTTGCACCTACAAAGTCCTAGCATGACGGATCGCATGTTAGAAACTCACGTAAAACCAATTAAATCAACAAGGTAATAATTATCTGCCATACCTATTCGCTTTCGGGTAGGATATCATGTTTATTTAGTTCAGCTGAAAGTTTGATGGTTACCTCTTAGCCAATATATTGTACAGTCGAAACTGGTGGGCTATGGACAATGATTTGGACATCGTATTAAACAGCAAATAATCTGACGATTGTCTGTATGATAACTATCCCAGTTTTCAATTAAAGTAAAAACAGAACGATCTTATTCTATCCCAGTAATTAAAAACAGAGACAATGTCCAATAAGCCTAAGAACACAACTTTATCTATTCAAGCAGGTGGTTTTGATCCCACAACCCTTCGGTTGTCTCCAGATCGCTGACACTCTTACCGACTGAGCTAACCAGCTGGACATGGATCTAAAACGATTCTAAACCATCCCGTCCACAGGTATATCAACATCGATTTCAATGCGTGGGAATACGCTGGGTGTGACTGCCTTTGGGCTGGAATCGTCACCAAATTAGTGGAGGAAATTGAAAAGGAATTCGGTGTTCTAACGACTCGACTCTTTCGGACCATATCCCTTGACACCAGGTGCTACAATGATTTTCTACTGGACCAAGTTTTGAACCCGTGATGTACTAGTCATACAATCCAAGTTTAAATAACATTCTAAACATTAATGTCATAAATTCCACAAATCATTGTCAATTTAACCATTCATGTGTTGCTTTTTCAGTGGGACATTGATGGACTTTCTGTCGTATTTAAATGCATGCCGTTGCATTTTTTTACTAGGACAAGGATCAAACCAGCTATGGTTTTATCAATAATACAGTTATTCATATATGATTCTGCATGATGATTATAATATTTATATTTATCCCTGTGAATGAAAAAACCAGTTGGGTTACCACACAGGCAATCATCAGATCACCTCATGTCCACTGTCGGGTTACCCGAGCTATTGCAGTGTGTTGTGTATGATAGACACTTTCCTTTAATTTAGTAGAACCCAATAATCCGCTGGGTTCAGGCAATGTCTGTTAAGTGCCTTACCCAAGGACCCAACCGACTAGCTAGCAACCAGTAATGGTAACCATCACTTCCAGTGCACTCCAATAAAAAAAATATATATTGATTTGAAAATGTAATGATATTTATATAATTCTGCATAAAACCGGTTATGGTAATCATCCCTCTACTCAAATTCCAGTTGCCGCAAAGTGAACAATGGTGGTCATAAGCTGTGTACCCACCTCGTGACCAACCCAAAGACGACACTTATGGTACCACACCTCATCTGGTTTATTCTGGTCTTTCTTATACTGGTTACTCTACCTCTCATTATCATGTGTGTGTTTACATCTCTACCTCAAGCCTCTGTAGTAAGTGACCATTGTATTGTGTGTGAGGCGCATCATCTTAACAATTTCAAGGTTAAAAATGTCAAAAACTTGAAGACCAGTTTTATTGCATTTGTGCACATTATTAGTGCAGTAGAATAGTGTGAAAAAGGTTGCAGATTTGAAAGCTTTTCAGCTAAAAGGTTGCAAAACGGGTTGCTAGCTAGTTGGTTGTGTTCTTGGGCAGGGCACGTAATGGGCATTGCATAAACTCAGTGTTAACGGGTTTTCCAAAATTGAAGGAGCGTGTGAATCATACACAACACACTGCAATAGCTCCGGTAACTCGACGTTGGGTGCGAGCTGATATGACTAATATACGTGTGTTAACCTTCTTGGTTTTTCCATGCATGGGGTTATGCATAAATATCTTCTTCCTATCTTATCAATTTTACTATAATATGCTTGACAAACCTAAACAATAATCTTTTTCTTGCCAGTATTCAACAAGCACAACGAAATTGGTCACTCAAGTCGTATCATTTCTCCCCATCTCACTAACTGCTCTGTATGCTGCGTTTAAAGTGGGCTGGGCAATGCTTCACACTCACACACGGGTTATAACTTCAGCATTACAAGGAACGAAAGGAAAGTTTGCTGTGCAACTTGGTTTTATGGAAAAAGTTAAAACTGAGGTAAAATACTTGGACAGTAGAAAAATAGGGGAATATTTAACAATGAAATATATACTTGTTCTGCCTAAACGAAATTAAGGAGAAATGTGCGGAAATGCAGAAATTGTTAGTCATAGTTAACCTTTAATTAGAGGTAGTATGGTAAATGGATAATATTTATCTTCTTTGCATTTATTTCCGTTGTTTCGTTTTTCCATCTTAAAGTAGTAACCACATAATTTACAATAAGATTGCTGAGCAATCGTTCAGCATAAGTGCCAAATGGTGAGTCAGCATATACAGCGGCCGGCACCCAATTTTCATTCAGATCTTGCTGGATAGTTTAGTACATGTGATTATTTAAAGGTGACCTCGGTTATTCAGTTGGTACGAACTGTGGAATTCATCTACCAAGTTGAATACAAGATCATTATCTCTGTGGATGATTTAGACCGGATACAACTCAACCAGGTATAACAAGTATTTATGTGGTTCGGCCAAATGGTTGCAGAGTCGAAACCCGCTGCTTGTTAAGGTGGTTGTGTCCTTGGGCCCTTACATACCTGATGTGGATTAATGGGTTCTACCAAACTGAAGGAACATGTGAATCATACACAACACGCTGCAATAGCTCCGGCAAACTGATAGTGGGTGACGGGTGATCTAATAATTGCCTTGTGTAACATTGTGTGTTTTGGGCAGAACACCCCTTACGTACCCATTCGAACTTGATGTTCTATTTTCTGACAATTTTCCATAAAAACTGACGATTGTCTGTATCAAACGACCCTTATGTACCCATTCACGGGAATAAAATATGACAATCCATTTGACATGGTCTTCAGGTAAAGTCAGTTTTGGTAGCTGTAAGTATTCTCCTCAGTTAGCGATCACCATAATTAACATTGCCTGAACCCAGCGTTTAAATGAGTTCTACTAAATTAAAGGAAAATGTGAAAATAAAATGAAATAGCCCTGATAACTCGACGGGGGGCACAAGTTAAGATGGTGATCAACTGTGTGTTAACCCCCATGGTTTTCCCATTCACAGAGATAAACGTAATCATCCTATCCTAAGGTAAAATCAGTATTGGAGGCTGTAAGTATTCTCCTGAGCGATCGATCTTCGCCGTTTGTTTGTCTCCTCGCCATCGACCCAAGAGTGGCGTTCCAATGCATTGAGGATGACATGGGTTCTGCTCTGCTGGAAGCAAACGTGAATGGTCATGAGTACTTGAAGAAAATCATCAACCTTCCGTTTTGTCTGCCTGAGGTAAGATATATTAAAATAAGTTGTGTCTTTAGCTTGGATGCTTTATATTATTACACTGGCAATTGTCAGACCACCTTGCGTCCATGGGTTACAGTAGCTATTGCAAACATGAGTACTTGTAGAAAATTATTAATCTTCCAATCTGTCTGCCTGAGGTAATCACATGGGGTTAGCTTTTATTACAAGTTTATACAGGTAAATGCTATGGGTAAGGATCAAACTGACAATCTGTCTGTTTAATACCATCGACCTTAACCGCTATACCAATGTGGCTTACAAACTTATCTTTGTAGATTTTGTTTTTAATTCTTATTGGTAATTTAAATTCTTTGGATGTTTTGGCACTTTTAATGTTTTTATTTTTTTATTAGTTGATTAGTTAAACAAATGTTTTTCTGTAATTTTTGGTTGAACCTTGATTTTTAAGATACGTTGTGTGGTCGGTGAAAAAAGCAAGATGTTGATTGAATAAAGTGCGGTTAAACACCAAAGTTCAAGCCGCAATAAATTTATTTTAAACCAAATACATGGTTAACACAATCTTGCTTGCTTTAGATCAGCAGTTCAGAAAGACAAAGGTACATCATTGGTTTGATAAAGCAGGCTGATAACACAATAACAGAACAACGACCACCAACCACTCATCAGGATGGTATATCGCTATGTTAAAATTTTTCAAATTTTTCCGCTGTTTTCCTTGTACAATGTTCATACCCAGTCCGACCGATTAGTCTGGTGGTTTAGTGTTGCCTTTCAGCCGAAGGGTAGTAGGTTCGAAACTGGTCGCTAGCTAGTCGGTTGTGTCCTTGGGCAAGGCACTAATTAACGGACATTGTCTGAACCTAGCGGATTAATGGGTTCTACTAAATTGAACGTGTCTATCATACACAACACACTGCAATAGCTCCAGTAACCTGACGGTGGGCGCAAGGTGATCTGATGATTGCCCGTGTGGTAACCCCCTTTGCGTTTTCCCATTCACGGGGGTTGAATTTAAGTTTTATATTCTAGACTTTCCTAAAGAGATTGATTCAACCGGTGCATTTAGTGCCATATAAAGCCCCCATTGTAAATATATGACCAATCAGATATGACTTTCTTCTGTAACATTTCCAACCATATATTCTTGTTTATAATATGACAGGATTATTTTGTGCATCAGCACAGATTGGTTAAAAATGTCATGAAATGGGTTAAGAAACAACTGCAGTAGGATAGGCATTTTTATCTTTGTAAATGGAAGAGGGGCATTATCACATAGGTAATCGTCAGAGACACAAATGACTAGCTAACAACAGTTTCGATCCTGCAACCCTGTTGAGTTACCTGCAAGCCACCAACCTACTAAGCTATTCAGTTGGATATATACCTCCGTACATACCTTGTTATAACGTCGTTACACTTATATAAATGTGACAAATCAAAAAGATAATATTTGAATTTGTGAAAAAGCAGCGACCACATTTATTGCAGACTCCCCTAAACATGGTGGGCATTCCACTGGAGGTGCTGCTGCAGATAAAGATCATTGTTATGATGTCGTTGACAACTCGTTCCGTGAGTAGGGTTGGGGATAACTCTGATGCCGTTGTTATTTTGTATCAGGCTAAGTATACTACTACCAGACAAAGTTTTATATTTTTTCACAATTTAAATTGAAGTTTGGTTCTGTAATATAAACTCAAAAAGCTTCAAAATTAATTTTATGCCGATACCCCTCTGTACATCGGCAACTTTTTCCCAACAAAACAGCTAGCAGATGAACAATCAACACTTTTATTTCACAAAGCACTGTTATTACAAAACTATTACAAATCTTGACCATAAAATATGATCAACGACGCGCAGCCTAGCACATGCTGCTTCTAACCATACAAACACTGGGGAATCACCACCATTGTTAAACACTCATTTAAACATATGACTAAGAAAGCGCTACATATTATTTCTGTTTGCACATAGAGGTCTCTTAATTAATGAAACACCATCTACAACTTTCTTTATTTCACAATAAATATGACAATGTTATTTTCAGAAAATGAAGAGCTTAGCTTGGCTAAGTTCATGTATCACAGCAGGTAAATAATTTAGTTGTATGTTACTAGCCACCTAGGTGTAATCGTTGGATGCAGCAGTAAACACGCTCGGAGGGCTGCTGGGGGTACTGGTTTACCTGGGTGAGATGGTTATTGGTGGGGGGGGGGCAGTAAATAGGATATTTATCTCCGTGAATGGGAAAACCAAGGGGGTTAACACACGGGCAATCGTCAGATCACCTCGCGCCCACCGTCGGGTTACCTGAGTTATTGCAGTGCGTTGTGTATGATTGAACAGTTCATACAGTTATCGTAGAACCCGTTACCTCAGGAAATGTCCACTAAGTGCCATGTCATTAACAGCCATTGACTGGCTTTGACAACTATTCGGTGCCTGCAGGTCGAGGCACTAATCAACTAGCTTACCGGCCGAACATTAGCATAGGATATTCATGTTAATCCCTGTAAATGGGAAAACCAAGGGGGTTAACACACGGGCAATCGTCAGATCATCTCGTGCCCATCATCGGGTTACCAGAGCAATTGCAGTGTGTTGTATATGATAGACACGTTCCTTTAATCAACCCTTCGGTTAAAGGTGGCGCAATAATCCACCAGACTAATCGGTCAAACCAATTATTTCTCCCCGACAGAAAATACTTCTACAATGACTCGTTAATACAATCAGTTCTCTCGGGGAATCCCCGTCACGTGAAGCGAATATTTAATGTCATTTCGCTTTCAAGTATTATTATTGAGAGGCTTCGCAAGGTAAAAATTAACCCTTTTGTGTAATTTCATATATAAACAATGAAATTCGCAATCAGTGATAAGTAATTTGCTTCATGTTTTCCTTACTAAATCTTCAGTGTTTTGTGGATTTTGTCAGAACTGTCATTTAACTCTTGGTTTATAATCCGACCAACATAGCTTGGTTAGTGCATCGTTCTTTAGTCGAAAGGTTGGAAGTTTGAAACTGGTCCAAGTTGTATTCTTATTCAAGACACTTGTTGGACATTGCCTAACCCTAGTGAATTTATAGGTTCCACCAAAACTCAAATTATAACATATTGCAATAGCTCTAGTAACCTGATGATGGGTGCGAGGTGATTTAATGGTTGCTAGTGTGTAAACAATCATCACTCTAATCTTTATTATAGTAGCAGTGGCAACGTTTACCTAATTATAACTTCGTACAATTTTGTACTGCTCTTACTGGTGATATGTCCTCATTATATTCAGGATTTTAATTCGATTTATTTTTTTAAAAATTATTCTGTTTCAATTTCTTTATAATTTGGTTAATGTAAGGTTTAACGGTCATTTTATATTTTTTTTCTGTGTTATCCATTATATTTACTGACATGTTTTACCAACTGTAGTTTTGCCGTTTTATCCTTTCTTCTTTAAATGTCTCCTTTAAATAAAATTCTTCGAGGCTTAGTGTTATAGTGTAATAGTGCAATTTTTATTTTATAATCAATTAATTAATTACTTAATTAATTTTTTAATATTTATTTTATTTTTTTATTTGGGTTTAGCGGCCACGTCAAATTATACCGAATTTTAATAGTCTATTCTTTTTTTTAGACGTGTTCTAACAACTGTCATTTTGCCGTTTTTTCCTGTTTTCCAAATTTTTACCGATAGTCCTGTTTAATGTATTGAAGGAGTAAAAAAATAATCTGAACCTCACACAGGTATCCTCGGAAATCATGATGACGGAACAGATGGCCGAGCGACTGGTTGTGTGGGTTGTAATCCTTGATGAATGGCCGGTGAATATGCGACAAATAATGGAAACCATTTCACATTTGGAACGTAAATCAATTTTAGCTCAAAGTCATTTCTCAGAAGAAACCACATTATCTGATTTCTTTACCCGGTAAATTCGATTAGTGTAAGCATTTTGTTATAAATCTTGGTTCCAATTTTAATTGAATAATTTTTTTATTTAAGTTTGGCGGCCTCATGTAAATATGCTTAAAATAAATAATTGATTGGATTGTTTTATCGACCGTTTTGTTTACGCATGTTTTTTAGCGACTTTCGTTTCGCGTTTTTTTTCAGTCTTCCAAATTTTTATCAAAGGTCCTGCTTCAGTTTTTATCACAGAAACTAAACTAAATACAACTCTTCTGTTTAATTTCACATACACAATGAATTCGCAATAATGTGAATTTTCCTTATGTTTTCCTTAATGAATCTTCAGTGTTTTTTTGTGGATAGTGTCCGGTATTGAAACTCTTGGTTTATAATCCGACCAACATACCTTGTTGGGTTAGTGCATCGTGTTTTAATCGAAAGGTTGCAGGTTTGGTCGCAGTTGTGTTCTTTTTCGCATAAAATATGTTAATTTTTCTTTGTTTTTCCAGCTTTCATTCGTCGAAGTCTTCACAAAGCCATCTCATATTTGAACGATTTTTGGGAAAAGCTGATTGGTTAACGATCAAACTTACCAAGTCATATTTGCCGTTTACAATAAACTTGTATCCGAGCTAGAAGTGCCGCATAATATCTGCTTATTTGCATACCAACTTCCAATGTATTTACATGATGAATTTATAAAGTAACCCAACACTAATATCGCTAATTATTTCTAACCACTAATTGTGAATTTAAAAAAACTATTATTTAATATTATTATTGCTAATTTCTGATTTAAAAATATAACCATTTTTCCGTATAATGGTTAAATTAAAGTGTGAAATTAAAAATGGTGTGGTGAATGTTAAAATAAATTCTATATTCGTGAATTTAAGTGGTTTATTACACGATCACTTTTTGGTCATATTCGGAGGGTTATTACGCAACGCATAATAAACATACAAGTTTACCTTGTAAAAGGTCGTGTAGCAGAATTCTTCCACTTTCCGAAGTTGAAAAATGCAAATAGCCTAAATACAGGCGGATTTATATTGTTTTATATAAACATTAATAGTGCTGGGAAGAGGTTTATCATGAAAGGGAAAACACCGGACGCCTTTCTCTCACGCTTGTTAGTTGAATCTGAACTGAACGGTGCATCGTACAGTGAACCTATTGTGTATGCAGTTGACTCATTCAGTTTAATTTTATGATTACTATTATTGTTCGGATATCCCGTCTACGCAATTTAATCGACGCACGCATACGCAGGTACTTATACATATAAACTAAAGTCTCTGTTTATATAACGGTATATTATAGTTAAAATATCGGTGCCTCTAAATATTACAGGATCGCTTGTAGCGCTTAGATTTCTTGGAGCGGGTTAGAGTGAGAGATAGGATTAAATTTTGGTGTTAGAGTGTTAAGCGATCCTGTAGTAATTAGAGGCACTCTTGAAATGTAATGTATACACAAATACCTATAAGAAACAAAAATAAAATTGGATTGTATAACCAAAGTTCTTTTGGTTCCATTGAAGGGCATGTTTCCGTAGCATTAATAGACCACAAACTGGAAATATATTCTGATATCCAAGAAAGAATGAATAAACCTAGATCTTTGCTGGTTTTTGCGATCCAACAATTCCGGAATGACAGCGACGTCGGTTATTGGAGAGAGGGTGCGAACAGTGTCTGCAGAGGATGAACAGGTAAAAGTAAAAAGGGAGGATTACATTACATTGGTAGTGTGCAGGTTAATGGTAGAAGTGCGTATTACATTACATTGGTATGGGTGATCTCCGTGAGAAACTTTAGTTAAATTTAAAAAAAAAAAAAATTCGTATTGTTTTTATTTTTTTGCTGTGCGTTTAACAAATAAATATGTTTGATTGATTGATTGATTAGGATAATTGTTAGTATGGGCGGGTCAACGGTAGAAGTGCGTCTAATTACTACAGGATCGCTTGGAACTTTTACCCTCAAAGCGATCCTGTAGTAATTCGAGCTACCACAATGGTAGCACTGGGACCAGGAATATAGGCCATGATACATTACATTATTATGGGTGGGTCCATGGTAGTACTGGGACCAGAAATGTAGGACATGATACATTACATTAGTATGGGTGGGTCCATGGTAGCACTGGTATCAGGAATGTAGGCCACGATACATTACATTAGTATGGGTGTGTACATGGTAGCACTGGGATCAGGAATGTAGGCCATGATATATTACATTAGTATGGGTGAGTCCATGGTAGCACTGGGACCAGGAATGTAGGCCATGATACATTACATTAGTATGGGTGGGTCCATGGTAGTACTGGGACCAGAAATGTAGGACATGATACATTACATTAGTATGGGTGGGTCCATGGTAGCACTGGTATCAGGAATGTAGGCCACGATACATTACATTAGTATGGGTGGGTACATGGTAACACTGGTATCAGGAATGTAGGTCATCATACATTACATTGCTAAGGGTGGGTATGGGTATATGGTAGCATTGGGACCAGGAATGCAGGCCATGATCTTAGTATGGGGTAGAGATAAGTGTTAAGGGCAGGATTTAAATTAGTTTCCATAATTGACATCTTCTCACACTTTGTATGAGCATTACCCACTCACTGATAAATAGCGCAGCAAATAATAGACCTGGAAAATTAAATCTTGCTTCGGACTTGTATTGGTTAACTATTTTTCCCAGGAAAAGTCCTGGATTGAATTGACATTTAATAAGCGAGAATGCTTCAAGTTTATTCCAGTTGGTTCCTATTCCCAAGAACACATTTCAAGGTATTTCATGATTGAATTAATTACTCTAAGTCAGCGTTTTCCAACCTTTTTTGGTCGCGGGCTATTTCCTTACCAGCGAAAGTCTTTGCGGACTCAAAGTGCATCAATTTTCAAAAGGCGTAAGTCAAAAGTGTAGCGTAACTGGACTATGTGAATACGACACATTACTGCAAACTTAAAATTACCTCGAGTTACTATGTCTCGTTGATAAAAAACATATCACTGCTGTTTATAACGATAAAAACAAAAGTTTTGCAAATTGTTGATGTGCTTGCGGACTCATTTAAACCTTTCACGGACTCAAATGAGACCGCGGATTCGGGTTGGGAAACACTGCTCTAAGTAGTAAGTACCTATATTGGGTTTTATAGCAGTGTCCATATATTTTCTTAATTTGTTCTAATTTTGTTTGTATTTTATTGATGTGCTATAACAACAATGTTTTGATAATTTTTCCTGTTTCCTCTTTGCTGTATTTTAAATGTGTCTTCCTTTAATTATTGTTTTTAAAGAAGAAAAAACAAATAAACCAAACTAATATTGTTACATGCAATTTTAATAAAAATTTATTTAATTTCTAATTATTAGTTAAATTACGTGTTCTTGCCTAAGGGATAATCTTAATAAAAGTCATTTTAAATCGCTGTCAAAGTAGTTTAAAGTTGATTTTATGATACTAGTATTAAATAGGCTATATTTATATATTTTGAATAACGGAAATGCATGTGGAATGTTGTTATCAGTGAATTGAAAAAACACCACAGTTCCACAATGGAGCCATGCTTTACTTTTAAGTTAAAATATTATCAGTATAACCCCAACATAGTGTAAAGATATTTATTTCTATGTTATAAAATTACAAATACAAAGTCTCAATTTTTATGCCCGCTGAAATTCCGTTTTTTCCGATGAATTGTGTTTATTTGAATGCCAGTTTTTTTACAATTTTGGTTGAAATTGTTTTTGAGTAATGCTTTGGTTAAGTGATATAATAATAAATCTTAATGAAATGATATTTTATATTTAATACCAGCATTGTACTATTACCAATATGCATTTTGGGAAAATGTGTTAAAATGTTCAACTATTTTTCTTTTCTTTTTCAATTGTAAAGCAATGTTAACCATAGTATTAAGACATCAGGGCCTACGTTTAGTTTAGCTTAGTTTATTTTTTATTTATTATAAATTAAGGAGTATGGATAAAACGGCAAAATTATAGTAGTTTAAACACATTAGTGAATACACATGGTATAACATGAAAAAGTGATTTGGTCGTTAAATCATACATTAACGAAACAAAAGACATTGTGATGCAATATCGATGCTTCCAGATGCGGATGCGGTCGTCTGTTGTCCAACCATCACTACCTCAACATGCGGAACTTGCCGACAGAGGAGGAAAACCTGCCACTAGGTGCCACTGCCAAGAACTTTACCTCGACAAAAAAGCAGCCACCGATTTTCTACCAGGAGGAAACAAGTTTCGCACAACCAGAAGCGATTCTTCCGATGTTGTACGTATTTATCTATGTATGTAGGGATGCAGAATATGGAATTTCGATTCTTTAAGATTCAAATCCCTAGGGATTCGAATCTTTACAAGCAATTTGATATGAATAGATAGGATTATTTATCTATGTATATGTATTTTTTGGCTTTATACTGGTTTTAATGAGTGAAATACTTACAATATTAGTTTAAAATAAAAGCATGTTCGATTTCACCCTAAAATATTTATAAAAGAAATATCAAAATTTGCATGAAATTGTCTAAAAACGTTTTAGGGAATAGTATTTTTATTTATGGCATGATACCAATGATACAATGAATAATATTTCACTTAGAGATGACAAGAAGGACGATGCGGTGCAGTGGGCAGTGAACAAACACACATCAACGTGGCCGACTGACGCTCATGGCACGTTGGAATTCCAGGGAACTGGGGAGGGAGATAAATCTCAGGTAAACCCGACTTCTTTGTATATTGGACAGTATAGGATATTCATGTTTTATATATAGGACAGGATAGGATATTCATGTTTTATATATAGGACAGGATAGGATATTCATGTTTATCCCCGTGAATGGAAAAACTTAAAGGGGGGGTTAACTCACGGGCAATTGTCAGATCACCTCGCACCCATTTTTTTCGATTTTAAAGTTTAATGACTCTCAGCAGTCTTTTCACTGTCACACAGTGCAGTAAGAATTATGTTTCTTTTAATACACAATATTGATAACATTTTACTTTCTCTTTTCTTCATTTATATTGTTCATATTAATTTTTCCTTTAAAATTGTCGTTTTTAATAATACATGGAACAACTACTTTTATTTTACTGTTATTTAAATGATGTGTTTTAAACTACAATTTTAACATTTTTCCTGCTTTATTAATTAAATATCTATAATAATCTTATTTTCTGTAACGAAAGTGTGAAATTAAACCTATTTAAATTTAGTTGGTCCGAGCGGATAGTCTGGTGGTTTAATGTGGCGCCCTTCAACCAAAAGGTTGCAGGTTCGAAACTGGTCCCCAGCCAATCGGTTGTGTCCTTGGGCAAGATACTTAACGGACATTACCTTAACCCAGCGGATTAATAGGTTCTACTAAATTGAAGGAACGTGTGAATCATACAGAACACACTGCAATAGCTCTGGTAACCGTGTGTCAACCCCTTGGTTTCCCATCCATGTGGATAAATATAAATATCCGATCCTAGTTCATTCGCTTGGCGCAAGACACGTCGCCAGAGTTGGCGTTACAACTGCTGATTGACGAATGGAAGTTACAACCCCCTCACATGGTGATTAGTGTGCACGGCGGAACTCACAACCTTCAACTTCAACCAAAGCTCATGAGGTGAGAATACCCATGTGATAGCGGGCCTTGCATTTTCACATCAAATTTGGTAAAATGGTGCAGCTGTTGTAAATGAAAAACATGTTAAAATCCCCTTTTATCCATAATATCTTTATTCCTTCGTAGAATTATCCGTTCTTATTAAAAGTTTAATAAATAAACATAGATTTAGAAATGAAATTTTTTCTGATTTACTTTAGATTTTGTTAAATATTGATGATATGAAGTAGTGTAGTGAACCCAACCCATACCCATACAAGTGATCATATGTGGTAGATGGTAGTGTATCACCCATACAATCACACTGTGGTGATGGTATGTTAAACTACCGGGTATTAAATATATTAGTAATGCAATCTAAAACAGTATTGAAATAAAATAAATCAGAGAAAAAAGGCAAATCATCACCATTTATTATACCTTGGTTTTTTAATTTGACCAAACTATTATCAAAAACTTATATTGTGCGTTTGCAAATTAGAATTTTAGAGTTTAAAATCTCCATAAATATAATTCAAAATCGGCTACTTAAAAAAAACTTTGGATTTAGTATTCTACGATTTGTCAAATACTAATTACATCAAGCGTTCTGTCAGCCGCACAATCCCTGTGTAAGGATGGTTGATTCTATTACTTCCCATTAGCAATTTTAAATAGAGCAGCTGGCTACTGAATTTCCAGGCTTTGTACCGGTGAAAGAAAACGTTTGCTTTTGCATTGATTTAGTCGATTCACGAGCAGTTTTCTGAATTTACTAACAATTAGCGAGGTCATGTTTACTTTTCATGTGCGAGTAAGAATTTATACTTATGCAAATAAAAAACTAATAACCGTTTACCGCGACCGTTTTCTATTTAACTAGCGTATAGGGGAATAAAAAACAAATCCTCATAATTGCGACCTTTTTATTGAACACATAGTGGGTTTTATAACATGTTTTATTTTAACATGTTTCATTTTATTTTTGTAAAAGATTTACTCCCATTACTCGTGTGAAAGATTACTAGCGCTACTCGCATGAGCTTCCACACGCGTGTAAATTCTGAATCGCCCGAAATATTGATAAATTTTTCACCCTCCACTTTTATTTACAAAACCAGTTTTTCATTACAGCATTATCAGTTCCTATTTAAAGCTTTATAAATAAACTCAAACACAGCTGTTTTTTCTGAATTATTTCAGATTTTGTTAAATACTGATAACATAAGCAGTTCATAAAAAAAATCCTTCCGCGTGCCAACTAACAATTCGTGGGAACATATTTCTGTTTTTGAATGTTTACCCCTACTATAATAGGAGTTGTACTATTTCCTACTATAGTACGAGTTCTGTACTTTTGAAATGCACTAATGTGACATCAAATAGCTTATTGTGATGTCATAAATGCCTATAGCCTGTAAGCTTTCATGACAAATTGTTTGTTAAGTTGATTGAAAGAGCAGTTGCGTAAAAACTTAATTTTACACAGTTTTTTTTCAGAAGCGTCGTTTAAATTTTTTGGAGGGTGCTTAGCGGTCCCAGAAAATTGTCTTGCGGTCCCCAAAAGACCGCGGACCCCAGTTTGAGAACCGCTGTTTTACAGTAATGACTTTTAATTTTTATCTTTACTGCAAAATAAGCAAGCGCTGTACTACTGTACTATTACTGATAGAGCAAACCTTAGGCAGGTGAAAAAGTGTGTTCAACAATAAATTTTTTCTCTCATTTACGCAATTTGATAAACGTAACGATAAGCTTATGTGAAATAAGTTACCGGTCTTTTTTTACTTGCCGAAATATGCATTTATGACCTTTACCGATACCGAATGACCTTACCGGTACATGGTACATCATGTTTATCCTTAAAACACTGTGTATCTCAAATTGCTAACAAAAGTAAATTAGAATGCTAAGGGTAACTGATATTAACTATATCTGGTTGGCTGCACAAACGTACAAATTTCTCTCACGTCCGATTCGTCTGTGGCAGCAGGTTGCGAAATTTGCAAGCGGATTGTTGTACTCTTTGGTGTTTGTTGAGTAACAATAACACGGTAATAAATAATCAAATCTTCACAACTTACGGTAATAACCAGTTTATGCACGTGGCCAAAGCTCAAATAATACAACTTTTAAGTTATCATCTTTAAGAGAAAAGAAGCTAATTTCCTTGAACTAGCGTGCCAGAAATACAAGCTCGCGTGCCAAGTTGGGCACGCGTGCCAGGGGTTGCCCATGCCTGCCCTAACATATTTGCGAGAAAATCTAACAATTCCCCCTTGCATATCATTTATGGATATAAAACATGAATATCCCATCCTAGAACTTGTATTTTAATGAACCCAACACACCTATTCCCACAGAGTTGTAAGCAATGGTCTGATCAAAGCAGCCAAAACGACGGGTGCTTGGATTATGTCGCTTGGGTTAAACATGGGTGTGGGTGCGATAGTGGGTAACGCACTAAAGGAGCACAAAGCGAAATCGGGGGGCAAGATATTCAGCATAGGAGTTGCCCCATGGGGCGCAGTGGACCACAGAGAGGATCTGATCGGGTCACAGGTTGAAAGTTTGTTGTTTTAAGTTTTTTGATACTAATTATTAAACAATGTATTTGTATATGAAAAAAGACTCAAAATAAAGTATTTTTATGGGTATTTTTCATTTTTTTACATTTTTTCGTTCTTCACATTTATACCAAATCGAACCAGGTATTAAAGCAGGATTAATTTTATATTTAATTTTTTTTAACTTGGTTGTTATACATCTTATTTTTTAGAGCTCAAAAAAGGTTTAAAACTGTGGTCTTTTCATATTGATACTTACTTTCCATTTAAGCCAAATAAAGCTAGGGAACCGTTTTAAAGC
>CH002934.1:423630-437494 GCA_000149265.1 Ciona savignyi | reverse complement strand
TCTCCGGATCCGACTTTGTTGTCTCTGGAGTTGGAGCATCTTGTTTAATGATGACAGGGACATCTGGATTAGAATCGCTCTTATCAGACCCCCCATCTTCATCACTCCAGTTTAGTTCCAGTCCATCATCCGTAATTTCAACGGGAGCACTCCAGTCTGGAGGTTCAACCTGCTCTTCTTTTATTTTTGGAGCATTAACTTCTTCACGAGTCGGTGGCTCTTCTACCATCTTCGGAAGATTAGAAAGAGAGTCGAGAGTTAGGATTGGGCATCCTGCCTCTAGATGAACGACCGCAGTTTGAAAAATCAACTCTCGTTCGTTTTTGGAAATTGATTTAGATTTGAGAGTCGGATTATTCGCGGCTTCAACTGCCCGACTTCTTTGCACGATTGGATGACTTCGAAGGAACATGTAGAAGTTGAAGATATCAGTGATGTCCTCGTGGTGAATGTTTTCCACCAGCGTCGAAACGGAGTCGGAGTATCGGCCGAGCACCCAACACGCCATGCTTCGGTAGAAGGAATCAGAGTTCATCGTTATTACAAGGTGGGAGGAATCCGTTTCACCGAGGACGTGATTCAGAAGGATTTTTTCTTCGCTCACACTGTCAGCCCCGTACACACGAGAAATGACCAGAGCAAGTTGGATGTCCTTTAGCTTTTCAATACAAACTTCAACAGCATCGTGGATTGAGCCGGAGAGCAGGAAAAATGCAACAGCTTGCTCGAATCTTTGCTTTCCCATCAACGCAAAGGCGTTCTTCAGAGCTGCAATGCGCCATCGTTCTTCATTGAAGTTGTGCTGGAAAAACGCATACATCCGTGTGTCTTTAACCGATTTAAACAGCCCACACAACACTGCTTTCTTTTTTAACGCTAAATAAAACAATGCGGAATCAAGGGGGTCGTTTTTCTTCAGAAACGCAGCTCGCGCAGTTTGTTCGATCAATCTTCTCAGCAGAACGTTGGATCGTATCCACCATCCAACTCCAAGGGACTTCAGTTCCTTCCATTCCGGAGCTCCTCGTTGTACACTGGGGAGAAGAGATAACATTTCCTCCTCTGCTTCTGAATGGAACGCCCACGCAAAATGACAAGAATCGAGGCCTTTTTTCAGCAACATTGCTCTGTTTGAAGCTGGAAGTGAATTAAGCAAGCAGAGATGGTTGTGAAGCGCCATTACATACTGCAGTCCGCAGTTGTCCAAAGAACCACCCCCGCCCCCTGACACCGCGTATCCACGTTCTCCTGACCTGAAGTTCTGACCTGCAACATTCTCCTCATTTCTCGAGGAATCGGAACAAAGATTTGAGGCGTTCGTCATTTCCAAGGTATCTGCCAATGCCATGAGTCCCATTTGATCAAGACTGCTCAGCCCTGGTAGTTGGTTTCGAACCAGGAATTCATGGATCACTTTACAATGTTCTTTTCCAAAGTAATTCAGTTCCAATTTTGTCAGGTCTATTTTTTCTTGTGAACTCTTTTTTCCTTTTTTAGATTTGATTCCAAGAATTTCATTCAGCTCATCATCACTTGAATCAGCTTCATCCATCTGTAAGTCCAGTGTTGCAAAATCATCCAGTGTTTCCATTGCATTTTTTGCCGCATTTTCATCATTTTTACCGGGTACCACCTCCACAAAGTTAGATTGCAAATGGCCATCATCGGAAAGTAGAGATTGCAATGACAACGGCGTAATGTGATTACCGGAAGAGCACACTTTTAAAGTGTTCACCAAAAACTCGGAAAATTGGTATTTTTCAACTTGTAAAGCTTCCGTCTGACAAACGGTGTCTCGAAAATCTCCGTTTATGCAGATAGCTAAGTTGATTAGTATTTCTCGTACCACAGCAATGTGACCACTGTTCATTAATTCCGACAAGACCACAGGGTGATATTGTGGCAGAGAAGGAAATGATTTATCAGCGATTTCTGACAAACTTAGCATATCATTTGCGGTTTGCTTTCCCTTATCATGTTCCATCCAGGGGCAAAATACGTACATCTCTGTTTGAGTTGCCACCACCAATATACCATCTCGAGCCCAAGATACTACGGAAGAGTAGTCTGTAAGGTTTAAAGCACTCGGACTGTTGGATGAAACATTCAAATCATTAAGCAACTGCCATCGCAGCAATCTCCAATTTGATGATTCCTCGTTATGTGTGGTTTGATTCACATTAAACTCTTCTATTAACATTTCCGCTTTCCTAAACTTTGAAGAAGCGTTTAACTTTTGTCTGGTGTGCACGTCTAATGAGCTTTGACGAGTGATAGTACTTTTCGAAGATTGCTTAACCGCGGCTGTGTCCCTGATGTCATTTGGAGCTAATGAGTAGATTTTTATGTTCGTTGCGTATCCTACTGCAAGGAAGAATGATCCTTCCTCACGAGATAACCAGTCGAGATGAAACTCTTCTTCTTTCTGCATGACTTCAACATCATACTGAATGCGACCTTGTTCCATCCATTTTGACCCACCACTCGAAGCACATTCGTATATGGTGACCACATACCCACCGCTGTTGGAAGCATGCAGGCAAGCAAGTAGGGTTGGGTTGGCAGCTTTGATGAGAATCGGACGACCTTCGACTTTAACACTGCACGAAGTAGAGTTGTCGGGACTCCAGATACCCCAATGGTGGTTGGTAGTTGGGTCTGGGGTGGGGGAGTAGCACCAGAAGTATATACTTCCATCATCACATGCAATGCAAACGTGGAAGGGTGAATTGTAGCAGTTGTTCTTCTGCTTTGGGTCCAGCAAGAGACCAAATCGTCCCGTTCCAGAGCAAGCACTCAGTACTTTGGCATTCGATGGACTTGGTAGTTTAATCACTTCGCTCGACACTTTGTACAAAGATACATCGATAAATGAAAACGAACTTGGAATAAATTCATCAATGATTATATCACTATCATCATCGGAGCTGTCCGACATTCTTGTGGTTGTGCGTCGGCTTCGTGAATCTTTGACTGAAGACAACTTCGCCTTAAACGTTACTTTCCAAGTGTGGATGACTGTAGTTTCGTGCTGTGCAACCATGACTATAAAGAAGGATTTGTTGAAGTGGCAGTTGCTAGATTTAGTTGCTCCCGAGGAACACATTACTGTGTCGGGGAAAGTTTCGAGCAGAAGAACACTCCCTTTGCAGCTGAAGCTCTTATCCATGTTTGTGAGGTGTAAAATGCATCCCGGGTGGGAGGATGATTGGTGTGACACCATGTTTCTTTGCAACGATTGATCTGAGGGGCTCGTACTGGCGGCCGTGATCTCATGGAGTATTATATCAGCGTCAACCACAGCTTGGTAAATGTCGATTGAATTTTCGCTGATGGAGACGAGGGCAGTGCTAGGGGAGTTGTTACTGCGGCCGAGACACCATGTTGGAAATAACACAGGAAACCAGGAAACGTGAGTAAAGTCGTGTTCTTTGCGACTAATTCTTGTTAGTTCCGAAAGTCCACCGCTGTATGACAATGGACCTACTGGGTCTACCCTCCATAGAATTAAATCGCTTTCCTTAGAAGTTTGGTTGTCGGCAAGTGTTGTTTTGTGAGAGGCGGTTGTAAGTAGCAGAGGAAGGATGGGATGGGATAGAATCCCTGAGAGATGAAAACAGTGACCACATATTCGTGTGATGTGGTATATGCTTGTAATGGAGGAGAAGTCATTCTCGTTACTAAAGGAAACCTGCCATAAATTCAAACTACCATCCGTATGCTTGCTTAACAGTTGCACGTCTGTATACACCGTCTTTACAGCGGATTCTACTTCGTTTGCATTTGGGTTTAAGCTGAAGCAACTGGCAGAATGAAGGAGATTCTGCTGAGAGGAATAGTTGACAAATAAAATGACTTTCGGACATAACGTTGCCGCATCTCCACTTGAAAAAGCCATTGGAATTCTGGAGGAAAAACAGACCTGCGGTTGGCGGATTCTACCTGCCCGATTCTCATCAAGCCAATCTATATGCCACACAAGCAGTGATCCGTCTGTAGGGTGAATGGAGAATAAAGCGTCTCTTGATTCAATCCAGTTATAAATTAAACTTTCAAGAACATCAGGTGCATTTAGGTATAAAGAGCTATCAGATGAACCCATTGTTAGGCCATCTTCTTCCATGTATTCTTGGGTTGAAAATGACTTTTGACTGCGCTGATTTTGAAGCACTCTGCTCTGGTGGAATTTGTTGTTGAGCCAGTGGATTGTAAAAGTCGATACGTCTTCATTGTTGCTGGAACTCAATCTCTGCTCAGAGGCAGAGGGAAGTAAAGGGATATCTGACAGGGGGTTAATGGAAGCTGCAAGATGGAAATGACGGTTTTCCGACAACCTTTTCCCACTTGAGCTAGTCGGTGTAGGGGTAAGTGAGGCCATGGCTGTAGCTGACCTTGTAACTCTAGTTTCCGTTGAATTGTCCCCGGTCTTACTATGTGGGGTTTGTTGTTTTGATTGGAACTTTAGCAGCTGCGAATTTGGGGATTTTGTCTCGCACCAAATCCTACAAATCTGGTCTCTTGATGAACTGATCAATACATTCGAGAAAATCTCTAATTTCCCGGAGACAAAGTTTTTCCTCCATTCGATACCCACCACAGGTTGAGGGTGCAGTAGATAGGTGAATGTAAAGTCGATGTCTCGGTTGTCTTTGTTTCTATGTGGGAACCAGACCTTGATCATGCAATCTCCCCGAGTGACAGATGCGAATAACTGGCTGGAGGAGTTGGTTGGTGAAAAAGATAACTGAATTGGATGCTCCTCTTCAGCACTCCTCCAAGCACATCTCCAAACCGAGTCCTCCACATCCGGAAGAGAGGATCTCCATAGGCTTATTACGGATGACCCAATAAGGAGTTGACTTCCATCATAATTCCACGATAGTATTCTTATATTTCCTTTGTTTTCATTCACAGAAAACGATGCCTTTTCGGTCCAATTGTAGCTGCCATTTATCGAGTTCTTTTGAGGGCAATACAACACAACTTGGTTGGCGTAGGCCACTGCTATGTATCCGTTGATATCGCTGCACGATAATGCAGTAATCACAACATCATTCTTGTACGTGAGGATTTGGAGAGGATGCTTGGAAGAGGACGTCACAACAACATCACAGCCAGATCCGTAAGCGAAGAAAGTGAAGTTTGAAATCTGCCCGATGTCGTAGCAATGGCTTCCAGGGTTGGAGGAGCCAGTCAGTACTTGATGTTGCTTCATTATAAGTTCTAATTCTGTTTACATCTATAAAATGAATACCAGGGTTAAGTAAATTTGGTCGATGGTACTTTTTGCTTTTAATGTAAAGGAAAAAGTACAAAATGGTCAAGTATTGCATGCATATGTAATACTTAATTGACAGCTAAGCTAGGTACAATATAAATTTAAACTTAAAGGATCCAAATTGTATAAGAATGGTTAAGAATGGTTTGGTTTACTGTTTTTCTATTTTTTGTTATTTCAGAATAAAAGCACGCTAGCACATCTAAATATAATTAATCTACTGCTATATGGTAGGCCATAATGTATATTAAAATTTATTTTTCAAAAAATCGATGTGACCTTTTTTAAAAAAACCTAAACAATGGTTCTAATGCAAGCACAATCACTAAAAAGTGCAAAGTTTTCAAATGGGGCAATCATAAATATGAATTGACTTGTCATCAGATACAGACACAAGTTTGGATCCATTATTATTATAACAACACGACCACACTTGGTCTCTGTGTTCATAGAACGTATTGACGCATTGTCGTGTAGATGCGTCCCATATTTTCACCGTTTTATCTGCGGAACAAGAAGCGAAATGAAGATTGTCATGGCAAAAAGCGACGCCGTGCACCCAAGACGAATGTCCACTGAGTGTTTGTATGAAAGTTGCGTTTTTAACGTCGTACACTTTGATCTGACCATCATCAGATGCAGTTACAAGCCTGTGAGAGTCAGGGGAAAATGCAAGTGAACGGATAGGCATTGCGTGGCCTTCCAATGTATGCAGCAACCTTTGACTTGCGACATCAAACACTTTAATAATTCCATCCATGGCACCACAAGCTACATATTTCCCATTGTCACTATAGGCGATGCTCAAAGTAAACTTTCCCCTGGTATCGAGTTCGAATTCATTCCTTCCGTCGTCCACATTAATCACCACTATTTTGCCACTTTGTCCGCCGGTAGCAATGTGGTTTCCGTCGGGCGAAAACGCAACAGTCCAGGTTTCAACTGTGCCTCCATCAATTGCACGCAGCTGTTTCCCAGATTCGAGATCCCACAGCCGAATATGGGCGTCTAAAGAACTTGAAGCTGCGATCGTACCAGAGCTGTTTATATCCACAGAAACAATCCCAAGTTGGTGACCTTCCAAGATCCATTTTAGCTCTAGCTGTTCATCAACCCACTTCCAGCATTTCACTTTATCGTCCAGAGAACCAGTGATTATGTGTTCTGTCCCGTCTTTTTCACTTTTTCCCCAAGCGCAACACCAAATATCCTCGTCATGAGCTTGTTCTTGCTGGAATAAGACACTGTATTGTGTGCTCATTGTGGCTTTGAATACAAATTATCAACCCTAGCATAAAACTGTTAAACAGTACACAAATTAAGAGCAGACAGTAAATGTATGAAAACTTTTTTTTTAACCCTGAACCAAACACTATAAACTCCAAAACTCCAGGCCCAGCCCTAACATAAACTCCAATAGAAAATGAACCCTTTGTCCGACAGATTATTCTGGTGGGTTAGTGTGACGCCTTTTAGCCAAAAGGGTTGCAGCTGCAGGTACGAAACTGGTCGCTAACTAGTAGATTAAGCCATTTAAATTCTACTAAATTAACGAACGTTTGAATCGTAAACAACACCCTGCAATAGCTCCAGTAAACCAAAACCCTTTGGTTTTCCCATTCATGGGGATAAAACATTAATATATCTTATACTCTATCGATCCCAATAGTCCACTTATCATTTTATTACAGTTTATCTAGGTTAAGTTTTCTTCTTAATAAGTACAAGAATTCATTATATGGAAAACGTTTATGGCATTGGAGCTATAAACTAAACTACGCGCATACAGTGGGACGCTAGGACCTCTATGACTTGGGTATAAACCTCACACTCACAGTTTAACGCGTGCTAACGGTGATGAGATTTCATAAGTTAACATTTGCTGTTTTGGGAATGCAATTTGCAACCAGGGTTGCCATTTGGCCTTTTTCACGGCCAAATATCAGAAATTTGGCCGTACCAAAATCGTCCTGGACGCAAAAAGAATAGTTTGGCCGTGCGGGAAAATCTGGCCGAATTTGGCCGTATAAGCATATTGTCAAGTTTTTGGCCGAAGCGTCATATTATTTTAACGCTACAGTAGAAATAAAGGGAAAAGAGAGACATTATATGGAAATAAATTAATATCAACTGTCTCATTCCCAAATAACAAAGCTGATTATGACGTTTTAAAATAAAATAATAACGGTAGGCATCCCTATATAGTAGTTGAACGGGTTTAACAAATCTGGAGGGAATTATAATTATACAATTTTTCAACAAATAAAGAGATAAATAGCCCAATTGGCTAAATTAAACAGTTTATTTTGCACTTGATACAAATTGGCCGAATTTTGGCCGTAAAGCAAACACAGTTTGGCCGTAAAGCGTACTTTGCGTCTGGCAACCCTGTTTGCAACCTGGCTTTTAGAAATAAAGGAATACGGGTTATATTATATTGTTGTATAATGAACTGTTGTGGACTATCGCTTATCCCTTATAATAAAAAAAATACTGATAGACTGAACTGATGGCAAAGCACATTTGTTATACAACGTAGTACCGTACCAGAAGCTTTGTTGCGCTTTAATTCTAAACAGCAGATTATATGCTACGTTTCTGCTTACAACTTGCTTATAAAGCATAGCAATCTCGCGGATACACACGGTTCTACATGCGCCAGACGTGTTGATTGTTTTACGCATGTTTTTTTTATTTTAACGGGATATTTTTCGACCTGTAATAGAATCATCATTGGCAACGCTGTTATATAGAATCAGTGCATGTATTTGTCACATGAGCACTCCGGCCCGGCCACAAGACCGTATGATCGTGTCTTGTGTTTTTTTTCTTTATTTTTACCGGGTTCAGTTTCGATTCCATAATGGCTCGTCACTCAGTCCGTTTTTTATATATGGAATTGGTATATAAATCAGTCACGTTAACCTTTCGGCCACACGACCGTTCCTGATGGCGCATGTGTAATTTTGTAAATCAGAGCTAGTGAGTTATGTATATCTAGTACCTACATATTATAAACAGCAAAAATTTCCCTGTGCGCGCGTGTGGTCAACATTATGAAGAAATTCCCTTAGTTTTTAACGGTTTAACCAACCCAACTATAAAAGCCTATGGTTTCGCCAGCCTTCACAAACCGCAATTCTAAAAAATAAAACCGAGTAGACAGTGACAGGTTGCGAGTCTATGACCTTTCTGCCGACGACCAACGCGTAGCTACTTACGTATGGGTGCCTCTAATTACTACAGGGTCGTTTGGACCGCTTGGAACCCCAACTCTAACCCTCCAAGCGACCCTGCAGTCATTAGAGCTACTGCTTACGTATTTTTTCAACAGACCAGACTGAAATTATCTATACCACATGCCCACCCTGCTGTTAAGTATCGTTTAATAATAGAACCAGTTTATGAATAAACATTTCATTTGAATCCAATTTTCATTTTGAATCCAAAGTTTTAGAATATCCAGTAAACTTGAATTTAGACTCTTATGCTTGTTTATGGCAAGTTGCAGTAAACGTGAAAGCATAGTTCAAATTGGCATGAAAACATACTTCACAATACTGCTAACCGGCATACCATGTAAAGGTAGAATATATTGAAATTTTGGTGTTTTTGCATGGAAAGTTCCATCAAAGCACAGTTCTATAACAACTGATCTATATTCACTGGAGAGTAAATACAATTTTGCATCGCAATTTAAAAAAATACGAAATTCATTTATCATCTTGGCTCATTTTTGTCGTCTGTCTCCTGTTCTGTTGAGTCAACTTGATTAATATCGTCAATTGTTTCGTTATAGTTCATGTTAGGCTGCTCTTGTAGAATGTCTTCAGCTTGGGCAGTTTTGTTAAGTTTGCTGTAAATTGCCATTGCCTGGAAAAAACATCACAAGTTACTGTTCAGCTCAGTCTAGGCTAGGGGTTAAGGAAGGAGGTTAGGACCAGACAGGTATGGGGTTCAATATTTACCCTGACCATTTTTTGCTAGCTTGTGTCATTATGGTAGATTTAAATGGATTAACCAAAAACTTGCATCAACTATTTAACATGCTGCAATAGCTGTAGGAACCAGAGTTCACTTAACAATTACCAGTGTTATAACTACTACTATTGTCCCACGAATGGAAATAAAACTGAGTATCCTACCTATTGACTAGCACCAAAAAAATATATTAAACTCTACCCACTTGAGCAACCATGCTCGAGACATCCCCTGTATTTGAAGGGAGAAGGACAGTATTGCTCTCCTTTGCAAGGTTAGAAAATGCATTCACATACTGCTCTGCTACTGTAAAACTTGCTGCATTTTGCCCATTCTGAAATAAAAAGATAAAGTTAGTTACATTCAACTTTTTTTAGAAGTTATTTCATGCATACATTCCTTGCTACCATGAACCCGCCCATACTAATGTAATAGTATCATGACCTACATTACTGGACCAAGTGCTACCATGGACCCACCCATACTAATGCAATGTATCATGGCCTACATTCCTGGTCCCAGTGCTACAATGGACCCACCCATACTAATGTACTGTATCATGGCCTACATTCCTGGTCCCAGTGCTACCATGGACCAACCCCTACTAATGTAATGTATCATGACCTACATTCCTGGTCCCAGTGCTACCATGGACCCACCCATAATAATGTAATGTATCATGGCCTACATTCCTGGTCCCAGTGCTACCATGAACCCACCCAAACTAATGTAATGAATCATGGCCTACATTCCTGGTCCCAGTGCTACCATAGACCCACCCATACTAATGTAATGTATCATGGCCTACATTCCCAGTCCCAGTGCTACCATGGACCCACCCATACTTATGTATTGTATCATGGCCTACATTCCTGGTACCAGTGCTACCATGGACCCACCCATACTAATGTAACGAATCATGGCCTACATTCCTGGTCCCAGTGTTACCATGGACCCACCCATACTAATGTAATGTATCATGGCTTACATTCCTGGACCCATAGCTACCATGACCCACCCATAATAATGTAATGTATCATGGCCTACATTCCCAGTGCTACCATGGATACCACAGACCCATTGTATTGTATGTCCACATCTATGCACACACAAGTAAATTTGGAAGTTACCTGTAATGAAAGAGCCTCGGCTACTTTCCTAATAGCTGATGCCTTTGCCTCTGCTTTCGCCAGTATAGCGTTGGCTTCACCTAAAATAATGTTACATATTAGATTACAAAATGATGTTTTTTTTTAATTCCGGAATAATAACTGTAAGTTGCACCCATTTACAGAGAGTAATTAAGAAAAAATATTACTTCTTTTGCTTCACCCCTTTTAACATGCCCACACAATACAAGAACTCCTATGTAGCAAGGCAAATATCTCGCACCCTCTTCGAGAATAGGTAAACTTAAGGAAGTAGTAACAGACACATGCGCGGATATTTCACATTTTAAGTACCTTGCGCTTCATTAATTCGCTCAACCTTTTCAGATTCTGACGCCAAAATCTGGGCCTCCTTGTTACCCAACGCCACATTGATGGCAGATTCTTTCTGACCTGGAAATTTAAAGTGAATTATTTTGTTATTTAAAGGCCTAGCAAAGGTAGTGTTGTAAGAACAATTGAGCGGCCAAATGGTTAAAACAACCGATATATATACTGGAAGCTATATATGAATTGTTTTAATCTAAATTTTCAATATTGCTTGAAAGTGGTACAATAAGTGATACAAAAACGCTGGTTAGGCCTAATGTGGCCGATTTATATTTGATATACTAAATGCTATATAAAACCCACTCTTAGACTCTTAGTGCTTTGGCCATCATGAGTTCGAACTTAGCCTTGTAAAAAAGCATAAAACTATGGATTACAACAATGGTATTTTAAGTTTACACACATCCATGTAATTTTTCCTCAGCTATAGCAGTGTTTTTATAAATGATATTATCTGAATTAGATAAATAATATATCTTAGTGAGGCAGCAATACAAGTCATTTGAATGGAACTGTGTTAGAGCATCAGTAGTCAGCTAAAAGGTTGTTGCATCAAAACCATCAGTTAGCCAGTTTTTTTCTAAACCTTTGTCTCAAAAACCTAGTGAACTATTGGGTATTTGGGTTGAACCATATCTGAATAAACTTTTTAAACTATGTATTTAAATGATATTTTAAATAAATAAACTGAATTAAATTTTAGAACGGCCGCAAACAAACCTTCAGATTGCAGTATACTTGCACGCTTCCTCCTTTCAGCTTCTACCTGCATTTGCATTGCTTCTTGAACACGCGTTGGTACCTATGAATACATTGGTTGAACTGATTATTGTGCGTTGTCTTTCAGCTGAAAAGTTATAGGTTCGAAACTGGTCACTAGCTAGTCGGTTGTGTTCTTGGACAAGGCACTGAACGAACATTGTCTGAACCCAAAGAATTAATTATTGGGTTCTACCATATTAAAGAAAAGTGTCAATCATACACAACACACTGTAATAGTTCCGGTAACCCGGCATTAGACAAGAAGTGATCTGACAATTACCCGTGTGTTAACCCCGTTGGTTTTTCCATTCACGGAGATAAACATGAATGTTCTATCCTAAGTGTGAAAAAGCCTAGTTACAAACAGGGCATTTTGCAGTATGACATGAAGAATATGACTAATTATGACACCAAATATTCCTTACTTAATAGCTAAACTCCTATATAATTTGGCCATGAATAGATATTTCCTTCTTCCTGTTTGCAAATTGTCAAGTATATGGGGGTTTTCCAGGACAACAGTTGAAGTAAGAAATTGAAAGTATGCCTGTTACTTTCTCTACCTGTTCCTTTAATTTTTGTGTAACCAACTGTTGTATACACATGGCAATACTGCAATAGTGTGGGATAATTGTGTATATTTTAGTGCGGACTCCAAATAATTTTTCAGTTTTATTTTACACCTTTTTAATTTTTTTAATTAAAGTGAATTTTCCTTTTTAATTATAAGATTTTGAAAAACTAAGAATATCGACCACAAAATGCCTAAAATGCGGCAAAACGGCAGAAGTGGCCTAATTCTCAGTTTTACCCATAATTTATATATCACCTAAATAGTTCGCTAGTTGATTTTATTCGTGTTATTATGGGGGTGTAAAGCAGTCTGATCACTGGTTTGTGTGCGGTCGAATGTATGTGGAAAATGTATGGTTCGTGGTGGGTAGAGAGTGTTCAAATCTTTGCAATGAAATTTACTATTATTTAGGTTGGTTTTAAACGTTTAGCAGTAAAATAGCCTAAATAACTGAAATCAAAACAAAAACGAAGTGAAATCAAAAACCAACACATACATAGGATAATGATGGCCAGCATTGAGACTAAAAGGCAACTACTAACCCAAACTTAATAAAAAAACAGACTGCACAACATATATAAAACTTGGGGGCTTAAAACGTATATAATAATATCTAAAATTGAATATGACCATAATTAATTTAAACTTACCTGAATATCCCTTATTTCGTATCTTAAACAACTAATTCCCCAAGCCTCTTCTGAAGCAGTGTTGATAGCAATCACAATGTTTGTGTTCAGAATCTCCCTTTCACGAAAGATTCCATCCAAAGTCAACTTTCCTAGTTTATTTTGACATCAAATATGGCAATTGTGGTGATGAATGTAAACACTATGATTCAGAATTTGTCAGCACCACAATATTATATATTTTTTTATTAAATATATTCGACATAATAGTTTGATGATTTACAATCGTTATATCATTACTGACATTTCCCCAGAAACATTCTGCATAGAATATTTGCAGAAAACTTACTGCATTTAACAGGCACAAAAATCCATGCGAGTAATACTCTATTTAACTATATAACCAAATACTGAAGTATATAGCAAAATAATGTCAGATTGTTATAATACCAGATTTAAACTGTTGTTACGCCATACAAACCACAGTTGCGAGCCATGTTCACTCCCGTTACTTACATGACAACTTACTCGCTTAAGCTTCTACACATGAGTGAATTATTACTCGACAGAAAATTCAATGTTTTTGGCCTTGATTTACATACAGTTTAATAGTTAAGGATACTCCAGATACATTTTACCAGAAAGTTCTATGTTTTTTTAAAAACCTCACCTATTTCTGATCGCATTGTGGTCTGTGCAAGTTGGGTTACAGCATATTCCGGGTCCTCGATCCCATAACTTGCTTTGTAGGGATCATCCACCCTTACATAGAGCACCCCATCAATGTGCAAGTTCACGTTATCTTGAAAAAATAAAAAGTTAGACCTTAAAACATCAGTTTGCATTTAGTTTACCTTTTGTTACTGCACTTTGTTCAGGTATTTTGATCGCTTGTTCTTTTAATACTTGCACATATTTCACTTTATCCAGCAGTGGAATAAGTAGGTTCAATCCCTGTGGAAATCAGGTTTATAGCAGTGTCATATTGTGGTGTAGGCAAACAGCCTTACAGGTTTGAGAATACTGTTGTATTTTCCCATTCTTTCCACCACCCACGCTTCTTGTTGAGGTACGAACACGAAGCCGATATTAACCGGGGTTTTGTAACTCGAATGTCGAACGAATATCTTGTGGCAACGTG
>CH002934.1:391401-414247 GCA_000149265.1 Ciona savignyi | reverse complement strand
TTACTGGTAACAAGATAAGTATATATAGAGGTATTTTACACATTGAATTTTATAAACCAAACATAATTCTATAAGTCAATATGGTTAAAAATAAAATCTTTGAAATCTCGATACAACTTTGAAATCACTGACATGTCATACTGCTCAGGATTGACTGCATTAACACAATTCTGTGTTTCATTATCTAAAACCATGATTCAAAAGCACAGCTATAGATGACTCAAAGGGAAAGGAACATAAAAAGAAGTATGCCATGGAACCTCTGCAAAGTATAGTGGGCTGTTTACGACTAATTCAATTTAAATTGTTAAATTATGCATTATTTAGTTTCTGTGGTGTAATGGCAAATGTGTCATGTATATATCATACTGTATTAAAGACAGTAATGTGAAAAGCAATATATATATACCGATACACTGTACTGTGGGCAGTTAGTAAGTAATGGTGTTATTATAGAAACAGGTATTGTATAAATATAAACATTACAAAAAAGAGTATTTTACTGTTGAGGTATTGTATAAATATAAACATTACTAAAGAGTATTTTACTGGTCAATGGTCATTTATTATTATGAATAACATTTTTTTCATAAAGCTAAAAGCATGAATACAAGTTATTGAAGTATACGCCCATGGTCATGTTAGTGTTAAATAAATACATGTAAAGAAATACATCTTTGTTTGATATTGCAATTAATAACTTATTATAAACAACGACCTGTACTCAACTTTACAACCAAACATAAACCCCAATACCTTTTAGGGGGAATAATTAATGATTACAAAATCTCTGCGTTACTATAGTTTGAATTTTCCACATTATCTAATTTACTAATTAAAACCTAATATTCAAGCAAGTATTCTGTATGAAAAGCAGAACGTTTTTACCATGATTTTAAAAACAGATAGTGAAGTATAAAATGTTCATGGACTTTAGTGCCAATTATAATGTGGCCATTTAATTTTTTTTTATTTTTTATTACTTTTTGTGCATGTCATGATTTTATACACTGGGTTGTGTGCCTGTTTAGATTTCTAAGATATAAAGGCAAGATTGGCCTATATAATATGGACATATTTCCCAGAGTACAAATATACACACCTAACTCTTCTTATTACACACATTCTTGGTTATTTATTTGCCAACGTGACGAATTCATACTTCCAAAATAGAACTCTCATTTTATCGTTGCTTAGTCAGCTCATTTTTGTCTTATGCAAAACTGCTTGCAATTAGTAATGTCACGCCACGATCACATTATTATACAGAAAAATCGATGCTTGTAAATATGTATATCTATTTTATATTATTTGTAACCATATTAGTGTACTACCAATGGCTGCTGCATTTAATGAAACACTTTAACACTGCTAGAACCTGATCGCTATCCGAAGTCCACGAACAACGCTGTCCAAACAACTACCCAACATTGAGTCGGTATCCACGAGCGCACTCAAGCGTACGAGTATCGAAGGGGAAATATTTCCGATTAACAACGCAAGCAATAGGGGTACTTGGGTACGATTGTGCGGCCAAATGGTGAACGCGCCCGATGTATATTCTGCTTTCCATATAACAACGGTATAATTGACGAAACCATCATCGGTTCAAAACTCAGCCCGGGATATATATAAAAATAAGGGAATAAGTTTTCCGGTTTAGGATAGGATAGGATATTCATATTTATCTTTGTGAATGGGGAAACCAAGAGGTTTACCACACGAGCAATCGTCAGATTATCTCGCGCTCACCGTCGGGCTACCAGAGCTATTGCAGTGTTTTGTGTATGATAGACACGTTCCTTCGATTTGGTAGAACCCACTAATCCGCTGGGTTCATGCAGTGTCTAGGCTTATATAGCATTGTGTTTCCAAATCCACAGTCCCTAGGATCTTGTGTAGTTTCAGGCCGGGTATACGCTTAACGTACCCTACAGCCTGTCCCCATTTATAAACTACGTAGCCGGTCATGCTTATGTATTATTTTGTTTTGTACCGTTGCACTTATCGGAGTCAAATATTAATAATAAGCAAAACTGCTAATCGTCAACCGTGTAAAGTCTAATTCATTATATATAAATAAGCAGCCGCTACATGTGTACGAGCAAAGCACAGAGTTTTTACCAAATCAAACCTATCAACAGATTCAGTGATAGTGGATTTGAACCCAGAAAAAATATAAATAAACAAAAATAAAACGAATCAACTTTTTTCGCTAACAAAGACCATCGCTTGTACCGGAATGAAAATGGGACAGATCGACGCTTCAAGCGGGATTGTCATACGCACTGCTTGCAGATGGCAGATCCCGATTAAAGCGGCAGATCCTATGCCGATTTAGGCTTTCCTGTACGGTCGTGTGTCCGAATGGTTAACGCGACCAATACATTTACCAACTACCATACAAAAACGGTCCAAGTGACGAGCCCATCATCGGTTCGAAACTTTTCTCGGTAAAAAAGACTTTCCTCAAATTTTTAAATACATAGCATACTGCATACCTGTGCAAGCATAACATTTTTAGAAAACAATCATCTTAATTTGACGCAGCATGTTTGTAACCTTATAGACATGCAGAGAGGAAAATTGATGTTTTTTGCACTTTCCGCCATTGGTTCATGCCTAGTTGGGATGGTTCATCCCACTGGTTTATTCCCTAATATTAAGAAGTCAATGCTGTTTTAGACCAATTCATAAATTGCCCAAATGCAAAACCCACAAGCTAGCGTCCAATCTCGATACTATAATGCTTTGGATGAAAATACGCGAACAAACTATCAAGCTATTCGTCCGGATACATTAGTACGACAGCACATAGACGTTTTTCGTTACCTCTTTTACTCAGAAAATCAAACAAATTCTAACGAATATTGTAAATAGTTGGAGAATTATAAGTTGCTACGATTGTATTAGTCATGCTTAGTCAGATCTGAATATCCAGGGACAATTTAAAGCAAGGGATTTCTTACGCCAGTTATTGGATAAAAATGGGTATGTGGCATTTCTTTGTCTAGATTAAAATATTCGTTTGGTCTGTGTTGGTTTTGAATGACCAAATGTCTTGTGCGACTGGTAACAATGCATTATATTTAAGGCGGAGTCCATTTTGTAAGTAATTCCTTGAAAGTTATTTAGCCGAAATTTGCCACATCACATCATATTCGAATTACCTAAAAGTTTAAACATAATTAAACATTCCCTTTATGAGGATAGGATAGGATATTCATGTTTATCCTCGTGAATGGGAATACCAAGGCGGTTAACACACAGACAATCGTCAGATCACCTCGTGCTCACCGTCGGGTTACCGGAGCTATTGCAGTGTATGATTCACACATTCCTTTAATTTGGTATAACTTATTAATCCTCTGGGTTCAGGCCATGTCCGTTAAGTGCCTTGCCCAAGGACACAATAACCGATTAGCTATTGACCAGTTTCGTACCTGCAACTACCTGTTTCGGCTGAAATGCGACGCATTAAACCACTAGACTAATATTTCGGAATATCTATTTAATATTAGGGGTTAAGACAACCACAACACGAAATGAGTTAAAGTGCGGAAAATAGTTTTTTTTGCGAATGTCTCTTGTAAATTCCCCCGTGGGTTATTGACTACAAAACTGAACACTGCACGAGTGTATGCCGTCTACATACTACCTTATAATGAAAGCTTTAATCCAATCAGACAACTTTTTCCGGTCCTAACATTAATCACAATAGTCCAACCGAATAGCTTGGACTAATGCGTCGAATTTCACTCAAAGGGTTTCCGTTTGACCACTTCGTTCATTCATTTCTTACCTCCCATTATGTTTTTATTTACTTTTAATCTTTAAAATAAAATAACGAAATAAAAAAATAATAATTACCCCGTTGTTTTAATCTGGATCAATTAATCCAATTTTCGAAACTTCGTTTCTAAGAGCGGTTTTGTATACAGTTTGGTATATGCGTGGGTCGCGTTAACCGATCGGCCACACAATTGGTACTAAATATGTCAAATCTGTTAAATATATACGTAACAATCATCGAGTACTAATAATATATTAGTATTAATATGTATTAGTCTATGATACAATTCTGTTACGAAAGAACACAGCACTTGACTTACAGTTCAAAGTTTCGAATCTGAGATGGTCTGGTCACCACGGCCGTTTTAAAATGCCGTTTTACATCTCAATAGCCCGTGTAAACCACCCGTAACGCATTATTACACAACATTCTGAAATGTTATATAATATTGATTTCTATGTGAGATTGCGCAACATGAAGAAACGACATGTGATGACGTAGACCGTTTCACTTTTGAGGTCCTTTTAAAAACGCCTTCGATATCAGCAAGGCAGTTTTAGGTTCTGTTGTTTAGAAACAAGTAAAACAGCAAAATGGTGAGTATTAGTCAGTTTTTTTGTAAACATGAAAACTCTCAAGATGTTATTTACTGTCTGGATATTGCTAATATTCGCTGGAACTGAACTAAAACGTGGATTAATGCGGATAAAAATCTAAAGTTAGGAATGGTCGGTATAATGGTTTCCTGTAATCTATTTCCAAATTGTGATTTATTTGTTGAAGTTTAATCTTTAAGTCAATTAATTATATTACTTTGAAAGTTATGGTACCAAATAGCAAAAATACCTATACCTTTTAAAATAGCAAAAATACCTATAAACGTATTTTTTGCGCAGGTGAACTTTACCATCGACCAGATCCGTGCGATCATGGACAAAAAGGAGAATATCCGAAACATGTCCGTCATTGCCCATGTAGATCATGGGAAGTCGACACTGACGGACTCGCTGGTCAGCAAAGCGGGAATCATCGCCGGGTCGAAGGCAGGTGAAGCAAGATTCACCGACACTAGGAAAGATGAGCAGGAACGTTGCATCACCATCAAGTCAACGTGAGTTTGTGGACGAGATGGTTTAAATCAACATAATTATGAACTAAGGAAAAATTGGAATAAGGAATGCAAGGCCGGGTGCCTCTAAATACTACAGGACCGCTTGGAGCGCTTGGATCGCTTGGATCACTTTGATTGCTATGGAAAGTAATTCTAACCCTGTCCCAAACACTAATCTCAACCCCAGAACTAACTTTAACCCCAACCCTAACATTAATATCATGGCTTTTGTAATTACTAAGTATAGTAAACGCTCCAAGCGATTTAAGCGCTCAAGCGCTCCTGTAGTATTTAGAGGTACCGTGCAAGGCCCTATTGGAAAGTTCGTTTTCTGTGCGCCGGATTTGTGCGCCAACATTTTTTAACCTAAATTTTGCGCCACGCCAGTAATACTAACTTGCGCCACCACAAACAAAGTTGCAACATTTTTAATTAAAACTTTGAAATATAAAGCTTAAAAGTATCAAAAATACTGACATAAATTTAAAAAAGTGTAATCACTCCACACCAGCATGATTTTTGGACTTTTCTACGCCAATACTCAAAAAAGTAGTCCGTGTGCCACGCCAGATATATCCAGCGCATCATACGAACTTTCCAGTAGGGATGCAAGGATAATGTGGGCTTTAATAATGCGGATTATGCAACGGTGGTACTAAACACTGCCAAGTGGTGTACTTCCGCTCCGGGTGATGTGTATCCTAATCAAATTATAAAATGTAAATTTTACATCACAGTGATTAAAAATATTCTGTATAAATACTATTCTTTATATAGGTTAAAACAGTTTTAAGTTCGTATTTGAGGTTGAACTAAGTTCTTGGGTTGTTTAGCATTTATGCTTTGAATCCTCCAGGGCCATTTCATTGTACTATGAATTGAGTGAGGAAGATTTGCAATGGATCAGCCAAGATACGAAAGGCAGTGGTTTCTTGATCAACTTGATCGACTCCCCTGGACACGTTGATTTCTCGTCAGAAGTCACAGCCGCTCTTCGTGTGACCGACGGTGCTCTTGTGGTCGTCGACTGTGTTAGTGGTACGTTTTAAACTAAAGTTGTTTATCTATTTTGTAGGCGGAAGATGAGTTAAACTTGAAAACTTTTTTCAGTTTTTTAAAAAGATAATTTTTAAAGTAGCCCTAATCAAATTTGTTTTTGTAAAATTTAGGCAAGTAAGCTGTAAGTTTTTCTGTAAGAAGTATTTTTGGGAGGATTGGTTGAAACTCTTTACAAAAGTTTTTTAAACTAAATGTTGAACTTGTTTTCCAGGCGTTTGTGTCCAGACGGAGACAGTGCTTCGGCAAGCGATTTCCGAGCGAATCAAGCCAATCGTGTTCATGAACAAGATGGACCGTGCACTCTTGGAGCTGCAGCTTGAGCAGGAAGATTTGTATCAGACTTTCCAGCGTATCGTGGAAAGTGTGAACGTCATCATCGCCACGTATTCCGTCGAAGATGGTCCTATGGGGAATATCCTGGTATGTGGCTGTTGATCCATTGAATGTTTCCTGGGGAATGAGGGAAACTGCACACTAAAATAAAGATAGTTAGTTGTAAACATGGGGTTAGAGTTGGTTGTAGTTCTGGGGTTAAGACTGTTGTTTACTGCAGGGTTAGAATTAGTTTTCATAGTTTTAGATAAGTGTTGCCCATGTTTCCTACAGTAGGGTGTTGTTAACCATATGCTGGCATGTTATGGCTGCAAATTTTAGCTGATGAACGGATTAATCTTACTGGATGAAAATAATATTTGAAAATTAAAATTGTGTTTTTGACAATGACAAAATTGTAATGCATCCTAAAAATTAATTCAAATTAAGGTTATTAATTGAAATCTTAATAACAGTAAACTGCACAGTTTCTTCACATTAGATTTAAATGATTTTTAGATTTTTTAAGACCTAAGAAATATCCTACTAAAAATCTTTGGATTAATTGTAAAACTAGAAGTAAAATTCGCAATTTACAGCCAATTTCCTATATCCGCAAATAAGGTAAACAATTCTTCAGATTGACCCACAAACTGGAACTGTTGGTTTCGGCTCCGGTCTTCACGGATGGGCGTTCTCGCTGAAACAATTTGCGGAGATGTACGCCAAGAAGTTTAACATCCAACTCAAGAAGTTAATGAAGAGACTTTGGGGAGATAACTTCTATAATGCCAAAACCAAGAAGTGGTCCGATAAGAAAGAAAACAGCAATGTTAGAGCTTTCAACTTGTTCGTGTTGGACCCCATTTACAAGGTGAACTAAATTTGTCATATTTTAATTATTTGACCGAAAACACTTATATTAGTCTTAATATTTTAATTATCTGATGGAAAAAATATTAATAGTCGGTGGATTATATGTATGATAATTTGAAAATAAATGCAATGTTTTTGTATATCTAATAGAAAACCTGTACAATATTTTTAAAAAGTTTATGAAATAAATTGTATAATATTTTGGTAAGTCAGTGGAAAAATTGTTTTAATTAAAGTTGGGGATTATAGTTAGTGGATTATATGTATAATAATAAAAAAATAAATGCAATATTTTGTGTATCTAGTTGAAATCCTTAGTGATATTTTGATTATAATCTATGAAATAAATTGTGTAATATTTTGGTAAATCAGTGGAAAAATGTGTATTACTTGGTGAAAAAAGTGTAATCTATTTTTGCTTTTACTAAAAAGTAGTACTGTGTTGCGTAATCGGTGGTAAAATGTGTAACGAATTAAATTTGCTGATTATTAATCCAATGTGTTGTCCAGGTATTCGATGCCATCATGCACAGTAAAACTGAGCAGATTGAAGCGTTGAAGACCAAGTGCAACGTGAAACTGAAGGGAGATGATAAGGAGAAGGTTGAGAAGCAGCTGTTGAAGGCGTTCATGAGGACATGGCTTCCTGCTGGAGATACCTTGCTTCAGATGATCACCATCCACCTCCCATCACCAGTCACTGCGCAGAAGTACAGATGCGAGTTGCTCTACGAAGGTCCCCACGATGACGCAATTGCCGTCGGTGAGTTCACTGTCATGGTTCAAGAGAAAATTAGGAGGAAAAAGTGGGAAGGAAGGAAATAAGGATTAGGGCATTATAGAGTTAATTTAAACCTGGGGTTAGTGTTGGGGTAAGTTCTCGGGTTGAGATTAGTGTTTAGGACAGGGTTAGAATTAGTTTTTATTTTTAGTTTTCAGAATTTTGTTAATAGTTTCAAATTTTTGTCAGAGATGATTAGTTTGGATGGCTAGTGTTCTAATTTTTTGTAAGTTTGTTGGAAGATTGTTGCTAGTTAGTTGTATTGTTGGGCAAGCCAATTGGTGAATAACTGGACTGACACAATGTTAATTAAAATAAAGAAACACTTAATTTTACACAACTGCAAAAACTTCAGTAACCCGATGTGGGCACGAAGTAATCTAATTATTACCCATTTATTGATGTACCTTACGTTTTCCTGATGGGATAAACCTGAATATCGTATCAAAGGTTTCATTTTATTGATGAAATATATTCCCAGCCATCAAGAACTGCGACTCGGAAGGTCCACTGATGATGTATGTGAGTAAGATGGTACCGACATCCGACAAAGGTCGATTCTACGCTTTCGGTCGAGTGTTTGCCGGCACAGTTGCCACTGGACAAAAGGTCCGAATCATGGGTCCCAACTTCGTCTTTGGGCAGAAGAAAGATCTGGCAATCAAGCCTATTCAGAGGTATTGTGGTTAAGTCTATTTTATAGATTAAAATTTGTGGAATTATAGATTTACATAGGTTTATTAAATTAAAACTTTTTCAGAAAAATATTTATTTAAAGTTAACTGGTTTAAAAACGTTTTAAATTTTAACTGTTTAGAATGTGATTTTAAATTTGTTTAGAAAACTTTCAATTTCACCTTTTTAAATTTAACCTGATAGTTATAAATGAACTTGCATTAACTATCAGAACAATTCTGATGATGGGTCGATACACTGAGGCAATCGAAGATGTCCCGTGCGGCAACATTGCTGGGTTGGTTGGTGTGGACAACTTCCTAGTGAAGACTGGTACTTTGACCACCAGTGATCAGGTAATGTGGGGTGTTTTATTCAATGGTAAAATTCTGTAATCCTTCTTCTTGTTAGCTCTACTGTCTGACCACAGCTGAGTGTTTTCTAAATTAATTATCCACTGGGTTCAAGTGATGTTTGCGGAGTGGATTGCCCAATGACACAACCGACTAGCTATCGACCAGTTTCGAACCTGCAACCTTTTGTCTGAAAGACGACGCAGTAACCCACCAAACGAATTGGCCGTAATGCCACACATGAAGGTATTGTCCAACCTTTTCAACCAGGCAGCTATAGAATATTCATGTTTATCCCCGTGAATGGGAAACGCAATCGTGTGTTCACCTTGTACCAAATACACCCAGTCATATATCTCCCATTATTCCCAAGGCACACAACATGAAACAGATGAAGTTCAGTGTTTCCCCCGTAGTGAGAGTGGCCGTGGAAGCCAAGAATCCATCCGATCTTCCAAAACTCGTGGAAGGGTTGAAGAGGTAGAATTTTATCCCGATCTAAATCTGAATATACAATTTTTTTACAATTTTTATTTTTGTTTCTTTTGCTGAAGCATTTACCACCAACAATTTGAAAATACATGATATATATATCAACAATTAACAAAAGACAACAACAACAAAACAAAAACTGGCAAGATACTACAGCAAAACTGAAAGGCACCAAAAAAACAAAATTATTTAGTTTGTTGCCCCATATTCCAACTACTCTGTTGTGTTCACACAGATTGGCGAAGTCTGATCCTATGGTACTGTGCATGATTGAGGAGAGTGGCGAGCATATCATTGCTGGAGCCGGTGAACTGCATCTCGAGATCTGTCTCAAAGATTTGGAAGAGGATCACGCCCAGATTCCTATCAGGGTAACTTAGCTTCCCATTTGTACTTTTGATTAATGTTTTTTTATATTCGAGAATGAAAAAACAGAAGTATTTTTATTGTATGGCAATTACCAAATAACCTTGAACCCACTGAATGTATATTACTTGAGAGACAAAATGGTGTTTTGCATATGATAATGAGACTTACTTACAGTTAAATCATTGGGAATGTTTGCTAAGTGCCTTGTTGCATGTATACCAACTAGCTAATGACCAGTTTCGAACCTACAACGTTTAGGCTGAAGGGCAACGCACTAACCGATAAAGCTATTCTAAAGCAGGTCTCCTTAGCACTTGTCACGTTTTTATATTAATTAATTTTGTTTTAACAGTATTGTGTTATTCCTAGGTTTGATAGCCGTGTCCTCTGTATTAGTTGTATCCGTTGTTTTAATCACTTGTAACGACTGTTTGTTTTGTCGTCTTTTGCCATCATTTTTACTACTGGGGCAAAAATAAAACTCTCCAGTCGTATATTTTGTTTACAATCATTCTCTCCATAGAAATCCGACCCTGTGGTGTCGTACCGGGAGTCTGTCATTGAAGAATCGGATCGTATGTGTCTCTCCAAGTCCCCCAACAAACACAACCGTTTGTTCATGAGAGCAGCACCACTACCGGAAGAGTTGCCGGAAAAGATTGATGAGGTATATTGTGCACAAGTTTGTTTTTAGTTTTTTAATTAAGTTACTCCCAACCCAAATAAATTATACCACTTTGGATAAGCCATACATTGAAGTTAATTTTCCCTACAATCTTCACTCTTGCCTGCTAACCTCTAATAAAATAAAACAAAACTTGGGCTTAAAACTAATTAAACCTTATTATACATATTTAACATGTATATTTTACCAAATGATTAACAATGGATTGCAATCTTGCACAAAAGATCAGCTTTTACATCTATAAAAACCTATATATGCACTAAAACTATAATTTAGTGCAGAATAAATAAATACCAGTTTGGGTTGCAATCTTGGACAGCTTAAAACCTCTATAAAAACCTATTTTTATACTTAAAATTATAACCAAACACCGAATAAATAAATACCAGTTTAAGCAGCTTAATCAACTCCTTAAGTAATCCTATTTATGGTTGATTCCAGGGCAAAGAAATCTTCCCGCGACAAGACGCGAAACTCCGAGGCCGATACTTGGCCGACCACCATGGATTCGATGTGAACGAAGCCAGGAAAATCTGGTGTTTCGGACCTGAAGGAACTGGACCCAATCTACTCATCGATTGCACCAAAGCTGTGCAGTATCTCAATGAGATCAAGGATTCAGTCGTTGCTGGCTTCCAGTGGGCTTCGAAAGAGGTAATGGCTTTGTACTACAGGGTGTGCTGTGCATGCTGGTACTTATTGATCAAAACACCCATTTTATCCAGGGTGTATTATGTAAGGAAAAAAGAATAAATTAGACTTGGAACTTGATACTATTCCACATTAAAAATACAGTATTTGCTTCAAAACCTATAAAAAGGCATTTAAACATATAAATCCATTTTATCCAGGGTGTACTATGTGAGGAGAACATGAGAGGAATTCGATTCAACATCTACGATGTGACGTTGCATGCTGACGCCATCCACAGAGGAGGTGGTCAGATCATCCCGACCGCACGTCGATGTCTCTACGCATGTCAGCTCACCGCTAAGCCAAGACTCTTCGAGCCCATGTACTTGGTGCAGATCCAATGTCCCGAGTCAGCCGTTGGAGGTATCTACGGTGTGTTGAACAAGCGTCGTGGTCAAGTGAACGAAACCACCAACAACCCTGGAACTCCGATCTTCAATGTCAATGCGTTCTTGCCCGTCAATGAATCATTCGGTGAGTATTTGCTTTATTTAAGTGAATCACACTTTAACCTAGTAGCCCATGTGTAAAGTTTTAGGGACCATAAGCAAATTTATCCCCACAAGTCCCACAAATTGTACCTAGCAGTTTAAGTAGGTTTTTTATCCAGTAATCCACTAGATTTTAATTCCAACTTCAGTACCACCAGAGCAAACTTCTTTTAACTTCGTTTTTGGTATAGTTTCCATTCTAACTTAACCCCTAGTTATTACAATTCAATAAATCTGCCGTTTGCAAAGCAACCAGAGATCCTGCGTTTCCGTTTGGTATTATGTGGTCCTGGTCCAGTACTCGCCCATCTAATCCTTCCATTGTGCAACAGGTTTCACTGCGGATCTACGATCGAACACAGGAGGACAAGCGTTCCCTCAGTGCGTGTTCGACCACTGGCAGATGTTCCAGGGCGACCCGTTCGAAGAAGGCACCAAGCCGTACGATGTGGTACTGGCCACCAGGAAGAGGAAGGGGCTCAGCGAAATTGTCCCACCCCTCGACAAGTTCTACGACAAGCTTTAGACGAGCTTCGCCATGATGTACAGATCTTCTTTATGATATGCTTGTTTCTTTTAACTTAACCAACAACGCTTAGATTGGTGGCCACCTGTTTTGTTCCGATCATCGATGAACCAATAAATTAAATGGTGGAAGATTTAATGTTGTGGTTTTGCTTCTTATCAGACGTTCTTCAAATTATTGCGGAGATTGTTTGAACATATCGGGCCCTTTGTAAAGTGGTAAGCGGTATAGATGATACAAAAGCTCATGGCTTGTACACACACAATGTTTCGAACCCATGATGGGCTCGTCGCTAGGACCGTTTTTCGTATACGAGTCTGTATATGTATCGGTCGCGTAACCACCACACGACTGTACAATCCAAATTCGTTTTACAAACGGTGGTGGTGGTTGTTTTATGGGTCCTTTCCTGCACGGAGATGCTTTACTAAAACAGTCCATCCACAAGCATAAAAAGTTGTGAACAATATACTCTAGAACAGGGATGTCCAACCTTTTATTGTAGTGGACTGCATTGTCACTTGAAATCATTTAATGGGCCGCAGTCTTATAGTTATATATATTCTGTAGATCCATACTTTACTATTACTGCGGCCCTAAATGCTGACTGACTGGTACTATATAATCAGGTTAAGATTTAAAGTTCAACTTCCACTGGGCAACCCAAGTACTAAACGCGTGCTTTAAGTTCAATGTACTTCTTGGAGTGACAATGACTAGCGGGCCGCACAAAATTCTCAGGCGGGCTGCAATGCGGCCCACGGGTTGCAGGTTGGACATCCCTACTCTAAACACTCAAGGCTTAGGATAGGACATTCATGTTTATCCCTGTTAGGGCAAAAAATTTGCCCCACACGGGCAATCGTCAGATCACCAACTACACAGCCGACCTGCTAGCGACCAGTTTTGAACCTTCAACCCTTTGGCTGAAAGGCGATGCACTAAACCACCTGGCTAGTCGGGATTATCTAACATAAATCACAACAACAATTGTTTTGATATAAAACCGTTTATTACTCTGCCACAGTGATGAACCGATATAACAACTATCGACCTACATGTACTACCCACTAATACATGTACTACCCACTAATATATGCAATGTTTAGGAGTTTAAATATGTGTTGGTGAGATCTCTGATGGTTGAACTGCGGGATTTCTTCCTGGAGAAAACATGTGATTGTTAAATTACATGTCTTATGAAAGACGGCTTGGAATAAAATCGAGCCATGCCTATTTCTTTGTTTTATAGCGGCTTTTTTTCCTTGCTCGACCAAGCCTGGTGCAGACGCCAAGTTTTTTTTTTTATTTGTAAAAGAATTTAAGCTTTTTGCGTTCTAGAAATGGGCAAACCATATACATTTTTTCTTAATTACGCTTTGAGGTTACTTACTACAGGCGTAAGAATGCACCCAAGTCTAGAAAATTGTGGCTTGAAACTTCACCCCATGCATACTTCAAGACATATTCTTTCAGTTTTAGTACAATACACTAATCCACTGTGTACAAGCGATATCTCTGAAGTGCCTTGCCCAAGGATACAACCAACTAGCTAACAATCAATGTTGTACCAAAAATGCTAAAACGCTTCGGTTGAGAGTTGACACACTAACCGACCAAGTTATTCTCTGAGTTATGAAAACAAACTATGTAAGTTATTATTCCCGTAGAATATCCAGCTATACAACCGTTTATTTCCCTCAAACAGTTTAAACGAAATAATAAAACCTAAAAGTTTTTGCATTTGCTCTTTAAAGCAACCCTTTTAAATCGATAGAGGGTTATGAAGTGAAAAACCAACTATAAAAGTTCATTTTGTTAAATATCCAGCCACTAAAAGTTTCAACCCGATTCTGGGTGATTTAAAAGAAAAAACTGTGAAAGTGATTATTTTTCTAAGTGTAGCCAATTGTGGAAGACAGAGCATAATTCAGACATCTTTCGATCTTTGTACAATCCATTAATCCACTGGGTTCAGGCAATATCTGCTAATTTACTTGCCTAAGGACAAAACTAACTACATTTACATTAGTATGGACGGGTACACGTTAGCCCAGGGACCAGATTTAGGACATAGAAGGATTGTTACTCCAGCTCACCGAGCTATCAAAACCAACTAGCCACCCGTCAGTTTTCTTACAACAATTTTTCGTTTAAAAGCCAAGCTATCTGACCGAATTATAGCCAGGAAAGAAACAACAATAATGCGCCGAGTAAAATATTCGCAGATCTCACCTGTTCTCACTGGCCAGCTGTTCGAAGGAACTTTCATCGACCAATTCCCCTTTAAGCGGTTTGAAACCGGTTAGAGTCAGTTCCATCTGGGATTCCTTGCAAGGAGACAACTTCTCTTTCGTTGGGATGTCCTGTGTTGGGTGTTGAACGATGTTATTTTGTAAAACATTAATTATATTCCACACGCTGAAATATCTCCGGTAACTTGATGATGGGTGCGAGGTGATCTGACGATTTCCCGTGTGTTAACCCACTTGGTTTTCCCATTCACGGGGATAAACATGAATATCCTATCTTCCCCATACCTCGTGATAAATGGTGGCGTCATAATGGCCATTGTCCCCGTCACGATGACACGCATCCATAAGTTCTCGCTTGAGTGCGGCGATGTGTGACCGGTACGAGGAAATCTGCGACTCCAAGTTACTGATGCGCGACACGGCACTCGACTGCGCACGCACGAACGACTCTACTGCCCTCTGTCGAAAAACAAAATAGTTTATCGAAAAGTGTTCAACAGATTAGCTTGGTGGATTAATGAGTTGCCATTCAGCCAAAAGGTTGTAGGTTTGAAACTGGTCGCTAGCTAGTCGGTTGTGTCCTTGGGCAAGGTACCTTGTACGGATATCGCCTGAACCTAATGGATTAATGGGTTGAAATAAAACTAAAAGAATGCCTCAAACTATTAAACATATATACGTTACATTGTAATAGCTTCAGTAATCTGACAGTGGGCACAAGGTGATCTGATTATTGCCTGTGTGTTAAGTTAACGTTACTTGTGTTAACGCCATAACCTTGTGCCCACAGTCAAGTTGTCGCACCTATTCTGGAGTGTTAATAATGTTCATCAGATTCTTGCTTTGTGCCCTGACACAGGACACAACCACACAGAAAGTGGTCAGGGTAATGATCGAACCAGTAATCTGTCTGATCATGACCTCCACCCTTATCCACTAGACTACGTGAAACCCACCCACCAGACTAACCTGGGCAGCTTTTATTCCTGCTTTGCTTGAAAGTGCACTTCCCTGGTTTCGTAGCTGTTGAAAAAACAATTAAAACAAAATTGAACAAATGTTAAAAATTATCTTGAAAATTGAACGAATGTTGAAAATTATCTTGAAAATTGAACAAATGTTGAAAATTAAAATAATCGTAGAAACAAGAAACAAACACGACCACTAGGAGGACACCTTGGTTGCCATTTCTGCATCGTCAGCATTTTGCAACGTTTTCTCCAACGACGTGAAATAATTCTCAATCGAAGATTTTTCCCTGAAACAGCAGAATAAAATGTGTTGCTCCATTAGAAGGGAGGTGTAGGACTCATAGTTTGATTATTTTTCCCAGATTTTACTATTTTAAAGGTAGAATTTCACCGTATTAGGCATCTAGCTCATAACCTTCCACATCTGTATTCCTAGGCCACTTTATCAAAAAAGTCTTTTTGCTCGTATGCATTAAATGAGATTTCCTCAGCCACTCAACACCCCCACACACAACCAACATCGCACAACCCACCCTATACACACTCCCCACAGACACACACTTCACACACACAACCCCCCCACACAACCCCCCACACAACCCCACACAACCAACCCTCCACACACAACCGACCCCGCAGCTTTCTTCAGAGCCTCCTTTGCATCACGAACGGTTGAATTGAGTCGATCACGATCGAACTGCAGCTGATTGACTTGTTTCTCGAGTTCCCGCTTCGTCTGGTTGCTTCGTTTCAAATCCATCTTCACTTCAGTCAGTGACTGGAAGGAGGTGGAAATGAGGAAATAATTTCAAATTTCACTATTTTAGTTCCATATTTACTTAAACAGGGTACTTAAAAAGTGTGGTTTGGAGTTGACGATTTATTCTTACAATTATGTTAGATTACCTCTATATGAGAACATTAAGTAAGTAATCTGATGATTGTCTGTGTGTTAACCCACTTGCCTTTAACTGGTGGATTAATGGATTTTATTAATTTTAAAGAAAGTAATAATCATACACAACATTTTGTTTTAGCTTGAGTAACCATACAATGGGCATGAGGTTATCTGCTGATTGCCTGTGTGTTAACCCCCCTGTGCTTTCCCATTGAAGGATAAAAACATAGATTTCCTCACGAGTTAAAAACTAAATGAATATGGAAATATGTTCCATCCACCAACCCCTACTAATAGCACTGGTAATTTCTGAGGATATCAACTAGTATTTTGTATGCAAATTACCATTTACAAGCTTGGTAATTATGCAAATGAAAAATACAAGATTTGATAATTGAATTAAAAAAATATTTTGGAACAAAAACTAGGATCCAACATTCAAATAGTTTAGTTTATTTTTCAAACACAAAGCAGGGCTTTTGATAAAAATTTGGAAAGCGGGAAAAATAAGCAAAACGACAGATGTTAAAACACGTCTAAAAATCAATAAAATATCAAGTTTTAGTATATTTAGACATGATCGCTTAACCTAGATAAAAATAAATAAAAATGGAAAAATAATTGTTTCTAAAAAATACACGAAAATAGCAGCCATTGCTGAAAGGTTATTGAACAAAGAGGATTGATGACTCACAGTGACCGCTTGTGACAACGTGATGTCTTTCTCAGCATGGTCGGTGTGGGTTTCCTCCAGCTTCCCATTCAGCTCCTGGGGACGAATCAATTTATAAACAACCTGACTAATGTGGATGTCAATATTTATGTTGGATCGAAACTGGATGTTAGCTTGTCGGTTGTGTTTTGGGGGAGGCACTAAGTGAAATTGCCTGTGAACTAAAAGATCCTACTAAAAATGAAAGAACTTTTAAATCATATACAACACACTGCAATAGCTCCGGTGACCTGATGGTAGGCGCGAGGTGATCTGATGATTGCTTGTGTGTTAACCACCTTGTTTTTCCATTGATATTGAATATGATCATATGAATATTATATTCTTTATCTAATAAAAATGGATGAAACAAAATGAACTCATATATAACTATATCACTTGATATGAGGAGCCAGTTGCCTTAGTGGTTAATTTATTGGTCCGACAATTGTTAAGTTATCAATCCGTACCAATAGGTACACACTGCATGCACCCAGTGCATTAATGGGTTCTTCTAAAACTTTAGCATTTTGCGATGAAAGTAGGTGTGTAAGCTTTATAGGTTAAATTAAAAGAAACATCTTAATCATGCACAACACACCGCAACAGCTTTAAAAACTTGACATTAAGCACAAGTTGATCTGACGATTGCCTATGACCTATGTGATAAAGCTCCCTTATGTATTCGCAAGGTAATCTGACGATTGCCAGTGTGATAACGCTCCCTTACCTATTCATTAGGTAAATTGACAATGTTTCAAACTAACCAAAAACTCTTCTGCATTTTGTGTTGGATAAACGTAACAAATCTAAAATCTTTTCATAAATCTCACAAAACAGGTGAAACTGAGTTAACAAGGTTGGCCACCTGCAACTGGGCGTTCTGCTCGTGCAGCAACTTCTGCGCTTGTTTCTCCCGCGCGAGGGCAGCATTGAGCTCGGCACACACCCCGTCGAAGCGTGATCTCGCCACTAGAGTTCGCTCTCGATCCTTCATTCTCTCAACCTCATCCGATTGCTTCTCGTATTCCCCTGTGGTGGTGGTTGAGGGTGAGAGGTTGTGGGATCGAAACTGGTCGCTAGCTAGTCGGTTGTGTCATTGGCACTTAACGGACATTGCCTGAATCCATCGGATTAGTGGTTTCTAACAAATTAAAGAAACGTGTGAGTCATATACAACACACTGCAATAGCTCCGGTAACCCGACGGTGGGCGCGAGGTTTGATTGCCCGTGAGGTAACCCCACTGGTTTTTCCAGTTACAGGGATAAATATAAATAACCTATTCTAACTAAGAAACAACATAATTAACTTTATAAAAACTTTCACGTCATTGTATTGCTAAAATAAATATATACGTTACATATAAATATAAACATTGGAGTTAATATAAAAAGAGCCCAACCTTTGCAGATCTTGAGTTTATCGAGTTTCAGTCGAAGTTTGGTTTGTTCGTTCCGAAGACTTCGCTTCTCTAGCTCCCCCGTGTGGAGGCGCTCGGTGAAGCCCAGTATGTGGCGCTGGAGAGCTGAGAACGAATGCTGGGGAGTAGAAGGTTGTGAATAGTATGGTCGTGTGGTTGAATCGGTAACGTGACCGATACATATACCGACTACAATATAAAAACTGGTCCGAGTAACGAGCCCATCATGGGTTCGAAACTTGGCTCGGTAAAAAAAAGGTCGAGTTCGTACGATCGTGTGCTTAAATGGTTAGCGCGACCGATACATTTACCTACTGCTATACAAAAACGGTCCAAGTGACAACCCATCATACGTTGTCGAAACTTAGATCATTAAAAAAAATACATAGAAGGTTGTGAATCCGTGGATAAAATAATTACTTGGCTGATAGACATACCAGTGCACAACCATATACTAGTATGCTGCGACACACTACTGTGCCGCAAGACAATACTAGGTGTGCAGCGGAAAAATAATAATAATTTTTTAAACCCAGTTTTTACTAAAACAATAGGAGTTTAGTTGTTGCAAATTTAAATATTAACGCTATCAGCCACTTAATATATATATATGTATAATATCGAATGTATATAGCTTGTCAGAAGAGCTTCCATTGTACAATTGTGACTGCAATGTGTCGTCGTCAAATTTTGTAAGTTTCTGAATGTGGCTTGAGTAAAAAAAGAGAATGAAGTGCACTAGTATATATTGTTCCCTATATTTGAAAACAAATCAGTTTCAGTGACAAGCCCATCATGGGTTCAAACTTATTCATTAAAACTATAAAAAGGTTGTCGATCATAAAAGACTGTGTGGAAGAATGGTTGACCAATTCACATACCCAATTCTATAAAAAAATCAAGTTTTTGAACTTTGATAAAAACTAACTCAAACATAGATATATAAATAAGTTGGAAAGGATTTTTTATTTGCACACTTACAAAACACCACATTATAGAAGAAACATGTTGTTTATGGTTTATTAAGCAATAATACAATATTAGACCAAATGTAAAACTATTTTGAAATGGGATTAAAATTCTTAATTCGAATTTATTATTCTAGAAATGTGGTAGTTCTGCTTTGTGCCCAAGGACACAACCGACTAGCTAGCGATCAGTTTCGCATCTGCAACCTTTCTATTGAAAGGCGACGCATTTAACCGCTAGACTATTAGTTAAAGAATTCAATACCCATCCTTACCTGCAGCAAACAAAACAATATTTTTTACCAAAAAAAAGATATCTAGTTTGTTAACAACAAATATATTAAGAATATTATATAGAGAGATTCCTAATTTTTAATGGTAAATATATTGAGAAATACCCATTTTTTCAATACAAGTATATTGAGAGATTCCTAATTTTTAATGCAAAATATATTAAGAAAATTCAATTTTTGCACTACAAATATATTGAGTAATTTCTAATTTTAACATTCCTATGCTTGTACACTGGATTAAAAGTTACCTCGACAGAGTAAAGATTGACTGCATCACGAAGAGCTGGTTGTCGTAGTATCTTCTCCAACCCACCACCTATCATTCGACACAAGCTGCTCCTGTCTCTGTGGGAAGTGTATTGTAGGGTGGGATTATATTGATTCTTGTTGAATGGGATTTGTATTGAAGTATACGGTTTGGGTAGGATATTTACGTATCTCCGTGAATAAAGAAGCTGCTTTGCTTGGCCTAACTAACAAACAGGTTGGTGGGTTGTGTTATTTGATTTAAGGGTGAGGATGGGATATTCAGGTTTTATTCTCTTAGTTGGGATAAAGCAATGTGGTTAACACAATGGCAATCCTCGCGCCCACCGTCGGTTTACCGGAGCTATTGTAGTGTGTTGTGTATGATAGACACGTTCCTTCAATTTGGTAGAACTCATTAATCCGCTGGGTTCAGGCAATGCCCGTTAAGTGCCTTGCCCAAGGACACAACCGACTAACTAGCGGCCAGTTTTAACCTGTAAACTTGTCTGTTAAAAGGCGTCGCATTAACCCACCAGACTAATTGGTCGAAGGATAACGGTATACAAATTAAAAATTACAATTTCAAGAAAATTGAAAACTATGATTTGAAAGTTTTTCTACAAGCACTTTTACAGTTGTTTTCAGTAATAGGACTTCAATGTACTGCTGATATATAAGCCAAAGACACACGTCTGTTCCGAGTGTATTGACCACTGCATGATTTCCGAAATATAAGACTGCATTTACGGAAGAGCATATGAACCACTGCGCGATTTTGAAATTTCAAAATTTTAGTTCGAAAATTGTAATTTTTAGTTTAAAATTCTTACCTAATCGATGCTGGTTCCAACTTGTACATTGGAAATGCAGACTGAGTGGTCTCCATTAGTTTTATAAAGGAATTTTCAGCTGTTTTCAACAGCGCTCTTGACATGTAACCTTTAAGAAAAAGTAACGTTTCTAGCTAAGTAAGTAGGATAGAAAGATTTTATCAAATAAAATGCAAAATTTTCCCGCACATTGGAAAAATTGCCACAATTTAATTAAACTTATATTCCACCAATAATTGAACAAACATTTCAACCAACCAGATTTGTCGCCTCGGTTCTTCTTCAGCGCATCGACCAATCCGCACGCAGCATCCCTGATAGTGTGGATCATGTGACTGCTCGTCAACCAATCAGCAACGAGGTCAGACTGCGACGTGATATTGGATTCGTCTGTGGAAAAAACTGATTTTTTTGGGTATTTTTTTTTTAATTTAACCAAAAAATAAAAAATGAACAAATCGACATATGACTAGATATGTAGCTAATTCTGCTGTTAAATTTAAAACAACATATTTATTAGATAGGGAAATGTCAAAAAAAAAAGAATCTTTAAAAAATCAACATTTTTATTGTTTTTATATAATTTAACCAAAAAAAGCCAATTGTGACCATAGACATTACGTAATATTGAAAAAATCAACAGTTTTATTGTTTTTATATAATTTAACCAAAAAAAGCCAATTGTGACCATAGACATTACGTAATATTGAAAAAATCAACAGTTTTATTGTTTTTATATAATTTAACCAAAAAAAAGTTGCCAATTGTGACCATAGACATTTCGTAATATTGAAAAAAATCAACATTTTTATTGTTTTTATATAATTTAACCAAAAAAAAGTTGCCAATTGTGACCATAGACATTTCGTAATATTGAAAAAAATCAACATTTTTATTGTTTTTATATAATTTAACCAAAAAAAAGTTGCCAATTGTGACCATAGACATTTCGTAATATTGAATTTGAAAATAGAAGGTAAAGATTGCATGGAATATTCTTTTGTTTATTATTCGGATCAATAAAAAAAAAATCCACTTTTGCTGATAATTGTAATGATTTGTATATTGTTTCCACAATGAAAACAAAACTCGTTATAAATAGTTAGGAAATGAGAAAAAGACGTTAAAAATGGTAAAACACAGCATTGTTTATGTTAAACTTTTGCTGATATTTATTTTAGTTTACTTTTGTTTCCATTATAAAAACATGAAACAAAAACTTCTAAAAACAAGTTAAAGGAAAAATACTTTAAAACATTGTTAAAGCAAGAATATGTTTCAAAACATTAACTTTTATTGATCTAAACTTAGTTTTTCCACAATGAATAAATAATGTTACAATATTTTTAAACATAGATAAAAACGTTTTGAAATAATCACTTTTGCTGATGTTAGGCGTGGCGGTCTTTCCAGCGACCACTACGACGCGGGAATTTGAAATCGCTGAGTCGTTGCAGGTGAAAATGGCAAAGTTGGCATGCTTCCCGAAATGAACCAATCGGTTCGCAGCGATCACTGCAAGCACAGCAACCCTGAACCTGGGGAGTGCGGGAGCATAAATATGTGGGAGCATGAATATGTGGGAGCATAAATATGTGGGAGCATGAATATGTGGGAGCATGAATATGTGGGAGCATGAATATGTGGGAGCATGAATATGTGGGAGCATGAATATGTGGGAGCATAAATATGTGGGAGCATGAATATGTGGGAGCATGAATATGTGGGAGCATGAATATGTGGGAGCATGAATATGTGGGAGCATGAATATGTGGGAGCATGAATATGTGGGAGCATGAATATGTGGGAGCATAAATATGTGGGAGCATGAATATGTGGGAGCATGAATATGTGGGAGCATGAATATGTGGGAGCATGAATATGTGGGAGCATGAATATGTGGGAGCATGAATATGTGGGAGCATGAATATGTGGGAGCATGAATATGTGGGAGCATGAATATGTGGGAGCATGAATATGTGGGAGCATGAATATGTGGGAGCATGAATATGTGGGAGCATGAATATATGTG
>CH002934.1:349430-360782 GCA_000149265.1 Ciona savignyi | reverse complement strand
TACCCGGTCATAAGTGTGCTGTTGTAGTTTAACTGATTTTTACACTTGGTTTAAGTAACTAAATGCAGAAAATACAAAGACAAGAATTGTAGCAAGTTTTACTTTTGAAATTTAGTCCACCAAAAACTTACATTTCCTGATTGCAACGTCTGTATGTCCATATAATTCTGATCATCTGTAGCAGAAATTTACGTTTTAGGATAGGAGATTCATGTTAATCCAATAACCAGAGGGGTTAGTTAACACACGGTGAATTGTCAGATTACTATTGCAGTGTGTTGTGTATGATCTTTCAATTAAGTAATTTTCTGACCAAAGGTAAAAATGATTGGTTCAATGTCAGCTGGTTGTAAATTGTGTTTTAAGCAAGTTAATGGCAGCACCAAATAAACAAGGATACACAAATTCATTAATTTATCACACATTTTTATTTAAAAAAAAACTTACTTGCTATTGCACTGGTGCCAGTGTTTACATAAGGATGCTGTTGCTGGGTCTACACAAACAAACATATTAAGTTGTGTCTAAATAAGTCGATGCAATCCTTGTAATAATCTTAACTATTTATTAAGCAAACAGTAAACAGCCATTGTGTAAATATGACGTATAAAGCATTTTAAGAACTATATTCCTCTTACTTTAGTTTATTCATTTTAGCCCCAGTATTAAAATATGGCAAACAAATAAATTCACGACACAGGAACAGGAAAAGACTGCAAAACGAACAGTCGTTAAAACATGTCATTTACAAAAGGATATAATTTAATAAATATAGCGGACACGGACGCCAAACCTGAGCGAAAATAAATGCAAACAATTTAATTAAGACCAAACGATATATATTAACCCCCCCCCCCGCTTCCACAGAGAGTAAATTTAGCAAACCTGGAAATGATAAGATTTTAAAATGTACTGATAAAAGAGTATTTAAGGTGAAAAATATGCTTGAGGTCTATGTTGGAATTTTAAAGAATTAAAACCTGCATCCGTACCATGTTTTGTTGGTTGATTTTATTGCTGTGTGTTGCATCATCCAGTTCAACATAATCTGAAAGTATAAATTGAATAACAGTGGTTTGTGCATATCTAATACCACAATCTAATTCCAGCAACATAATGAACAATTTGTCACCAAATAAAAATTAACTGAGATTTATAACTGAAGCAAAAGTCATAATATTTAAAGACATCAATTATTCATTAATAAATTGAATATTATGTTTAAAAAGTCGACATTCTCAAAATAAGTGACCACCATTACCTGCAGCTGCTGAGTTGATGTTTCCTTGGTTCCTGGAAATAAATGGTGAATGAATATGAATAAGGTGAACTATGGCCGACAAACCTGTCTTCTGCAGTAGGTTTGGCATTCCTGTGTCTACAGGATTGGTATAGAAGAAATGCAATTATGATCACTAGAATGAAGATAATTGATGCAAGAACAGAACCAACAATAACCACAGCTGTTTGCTCAGATGCTTTACTTGGTTGCGACACAATAATTTTGAATGAAAACTCAACTGGTTCAAATATTGAAGAAATAACTGTGAGTTTGTAAGAACCAGTTTCATTTTCCGATGGCTGAAAATAAGCAATCAGAATATCTTACTAGACAACTTCAAAATAAACCTTTATTTGAAAATCAAACCTGGTTCTTCATATATAGAAAGTTTTGTATCCTTGTGTTTTGTTGTGTGTTTTCAATATCATTTTGTACAATCAAACCTGCAATAAAAGGTAATGTATATTTGAGTTCTACCACATTTATGTGCGTTCGAACCATCTTTTGTCAACATTGTAGAATGTAGAAAGGGGTTCAAAGTGAAAGTGATGCTGCACAACTGTGGAACACCAGTCATCCACTCACATACATTGTTCATACCATTGTTGACTTTAAACTGCTCTGCTGGAACTGTGGGTGGATGCAGCTCGTTATAATGTCAATTTAAATACAATAATGTTTATTTGCAGGTTGTTATTATGTCAATTTAAATACAATAATGTTCATCTATGGAGCAAGGCTTGATTCTACTAAATAAAAGGAACGTCAAATCATACACAACATATACTGAAATAGCTCCGGTAACCCGACGATGGGCGCGAAGTAATCTGACGATTGCGCGTGTGTTAACCCCCTTGGTTTTCTTATTCACCAAGATAAACACGAATATCCTATCTCCTGTAATTCATACTCACATAGTACATCAATATAGATGGTGGTGGAAAAATTTCCAAATGCATCGGTTGTATTACAAGAATACAACCCTTCATCTGAAGATGTAAGATTATTGATGATCAGAATATTTGATCCAGACTTCACTTCTCCATCTTTCATCCACAAGAATGTTGTTTTCATCTCAGTTTCTCTCTCAATGCCACATCCCAATCTTAAACTTTGTGTTTTGTTCCTAGTAATAACTGAGGCAATTGTAGGCATTCCATCAACAATGAGGGTTGGAATTCCTGGTTAAAAAAGTTTAGTTCAAGATCAAAACAACAATACAAGTTTCAACTTACGAGATTTACGGACCAATGTTATCCTTTGCTTAATGCTTACAGTACCACCTCCACAAACAGCATTACCAACCACACAAGTGATATCGGTTGAACCGCTAACCCCAACATTGGTGACCCCACATGTGTTGCATAACCCCACACAAGATGAACACAACCAGCTACAATGAACGACAGGGTTTCCGTCAGCTGAGCAATTCATGGTCAACGTCCCATCTGATCTAAGCAAGTAACCATCGTCTGCTTTGACCAATAGATCCGACATTTTGTTTTCAATCTTCGGGTTGTTAGCAGGATCTAAAGAATAACTAAAAGTCAGACATGTTGAGTCCAACATATGTTTATCAGGGACAAAAATCCATGTAAGTAACGGAAGTAACACTTGAGTGTTTACTCATGTGACGTACACCGCGTGAGTATGAAAATTACTCTTGCAAATAAAAAACTAATTAACGTTTACCGCGACTGTTTTATTCGTGGTAAATGATTTACTCATGTTACTCGCGTGAGCTTCCACACTTAAGTAAATTCTTACTCGCCTATAATTTGACTTGGCCTGGTTTATAATGTTCTTATATAAGCTTTTACAAGGAACATAGTGCCATAATTCCACAGAACATAAAATTATGGATAATATTTCATTAATTTTCCATTTCTAGAATAACTGAATAATAAATATGATATGTTCACTGTGAGAAAACAACCAAGTAACCAATTGTTGATTTTAACCATGTTTATTTAACACTACCAATTCCTCTTGGAGTTTACCTTACTAGGTTTAGGCAAGAATGTGATATTATGATACTATAAAAAATGTTTTAATGTAAACTTTATAATACTTACAATGCACAGTTAATGTCTTGTTGTCTCTTCCCAGATGACTATATTTAGCAATGCTAGTGTATTTAGATATAGCTCTACATTCCACTATATCTCCATTGTTTGAACTAGTCAGTGCAGTGCTTGTCCATGTGTTTCCATTTAACTAGGAATTAAATTTATTAAATCAATCAAGAGAGCTGTAGGTCAATTAAATTTTTACCGCTTGTATTTGACCATTGAAATAAACTTCAACTCTGTCTGTCAAGGGAAATCCCCCAACAGCATTGCATTGAAATGTAGCTTTGTCACCAACACAATGGGTATTGTTTCCAATCAATGTAGCAGTTGGTGCTGGATATATTGAACAGTGAAGTCATAATAAACATGAGTCTCCCACATCACAATGGAAACAGTGATGCAACAATGCTTAATACCATGTAAAGGAAATAATCCACCCACCTGACCAGCATTGCACAATCTTTTCATTCTCCCACTCTGCTGAAGCAAGACATTTGGTTGCAGTGTTTCCAGGTGTGCCACTTGCATAAAACAAAGTAGAGTCCTGGGAACACTGGAAGTGAGCTGTAGTGTTGTAGACACCAGTTGGTGGATTGACTGGAATATTACTAGGTGTTGGAGATGTGCAATCTGTGAAAGTAAAAACCTGAGTGTTCGATAACAAAATTATTTCAACCAGTTAATGAAACTTCCATCGCATTTTATAGGAGCTCAAATTAAAATAAAATAGGAATTGAATAGTCGAGATTATAAATCAACGCTTTTAACCACATTTATTTAACAACTATAACATAGGTTTCAATATTAAATACTGTTTAGGATATTTATGTTAACTCTCATGAATAAGAAAACCAAGGGGGTAAAGTAAAGTTTTAAAATACTGTGTGACAAGAGTCATCACAAAGACATTATAATAAGGCCAAAATAGCATGTAAAAAAGTATCATTGTTATAATCACAGTACAAGAATTTAATTCACTATATTCACCAATTTAAATTAGGAATGAATGGATTAAGAAATGTGATGTAGAAGAAATAATTGTGGACAGTTTTTAAATCCAACCCAATTTAGTTTGCTTGAATCTATGTTAAGTGTGAAAGTGTGGCTCTTAATAATAACTATTTTCCATCAGACAACACCTGCAAAAAAAAAGAAAACGTTTTCACCATATTTACCTTTGACAATAACTTGTAAGTTATAAGTCGGTGATGGTGAACAGCTCATCCTAACACTGACATTGCTTGTTAATGGTGTCAGAAAAGTGAGGTTTGAAGAAACCACACCAGAGGATTCAGAGCATGATATGCTAAAAGTGGTTGTTGTGGATGATGTGCATCCACCGAATGATGAATGATAAAATATAAATCCCGCTGAAAGACCTGGATTATATGTCCATGCACATGAACTTGGACTTGAAATATCCCCAGAATTAATTACAAGGCCAGTAACCTCAGTTGCAATGGTTGCTTGGTTGGTTGGTAGCTTTATTGAAGTTGCATTTGAATTGATGTTACCTACAAATAAACAAAGTTATTTACAAAAACTAGTTGAATGCATAGTTGTTGAGTGATGGTAATGCAGTTTATACTTCAAGATAAATTATGATGAACACATATAATTTAAAAATTAAATTTAAAATTAATTTGCATGCATGACTGCACTTTTCCAAATCCACATGCGGTATGAGTTAGAATTTACTCTTGCAAATAAAACAATAATTAACGTTTACCGCAACAGTTTTCTATTTACTTTTTTATGGACCGCTTTTATTATACACATGGCGCGTCTGAATACTGGAGTCTTAACACAAAAAATTTACTTTCGTTACTGATATGAGCTTCCACAGGCAATTGAATTCTTACTCGCCTGAAATTTGATGGATTTTTGGTCCTATTTTCAAATGCGCTCAAACATTATATCAATACTCGACATATCTGATACAATCACCAATTTTCCCCACATACATTTACACACATGTGTCTTTTTGCAAATTAAAGGAAAGCTTAATATTTTGTTAGTATAATAAACAACCTAGGTGGACTACGTGCGGTATTTATATCATATGCTTAAACAAATCAATATATCGCCTTTGTATTTATTAGTGAAACACACTGAAGCAATGTCAACCTAACTCTACTCAGCTCACTTTATATTTACCATTGACATATGAACAATCATAAACAACAGTATACAATATCACATTTTGAATGTTTGTATGAGCTATAAACAAATATATCTGGATTTTAATATATTTTAAACATCAAAACTTCTATCCATTGGTCTTTTATTTACTTTTATGTAAAGTTAAAATAAACCTATTTAAATGAATCAATAAATGGTGAAAGTCGAATAACAGAAAAAACAAGACTGTTAACGATTCCTTCTATTTTGCGTTTTAAGTCCGATTGCTTTTAATGTTCACTTCAAATCATAGTCAGCCATAACTTACCATGAAAAAGTATGAAAAGATTGATAAATGTCCATGAAAGTATAGATTTTTCACTCCAACTGCCGAATATCATAATCATCATCATACGGTTCAACTCTCCAGTCAAACTAATTTGTTTGCATTTGAACAGGAAGCCTAGACGGGAATTCCCCTACCGTGAATCCCCTGAAAGTCAATATTTTTTCCTGGTAACATAGAGATTTAAAATTAGTTTAGTAGGCGGTGTTAAAACTAGGGCTGTGTGTGGTCTTGTGGCTGAATGGTGATCACTAGTTCGTAAACCTCTTTATTGGTTCGAAACTTAACCCGGCAAAAACAAACTACGACTCCAACGATATTTGTAAAAAAATATCGATAATCGTCACGTATCGCGATAATTGTGATTATTGTTCGTGAACAAGGGGAATTCCCATCATTTAAACTGCACGTCTTTAAATGAGTGAAATGCGTTTTTTGATGATGACTATTATTGGATCCGCTCCAACAATAAGACACGTTTAGGTTTTTCATATGCGTTTAATCCAGCTTATAATACATCCAATATGAAACAGCCAGAATGCAACGATTTAAAAAAGGTTGACTAACGTGCCTAAAGCACACATCGTACATTTACATTATAATTTTAGGCCAACAATTTTACAAGTTATCAACCAACCATATTAAACCGTTAAATATTGTACTCCCAAGCAAATTCCGTACACCACGTTTTTTGGTGCAATACTAGAATACGAGACAATGGTATAATTGACGTAATAATGGCCTATCCATAAAATTCGCAATGTTAATAGAAATCACAATTTCAATAATACAGTTTTGTCCGTAACATACCGGCCCCTAAATAATGCGACATGTGCAGTTATTTATGACATAACACGGGCAAAACAAACAACGCTCAAAGAACGAAAGTGAACACGGCAACGAATGTGAAATGGCGACGCGACGGAAACAAAGCATTAGCATGCAGCCTCAAGTAGGCACAATTTACGCACATCGCGCATATAGGTCGATTTCGCGGTGCGAACGCGAACGCGCCTGACAGCTCCTTCGCTGTCCGGGTAAACTTCCTCGACGATGCCCTTAGGCCAGGCACCTCGGGGGTTCAACTCGTCGACGACCAAAACCAAGTCGCCGACCCCAAAGTTTTTAGTGGGATGGAACCACTTGTGGCGCAGCTGCAGGATGGGCATGTAGTCTCTCAGCCATCTCCTCCAAAACTCGTCAGCTAGCCGCTGCACGGTACGCCACGATTTCCGGTACCCGTCCGCTTCGGCGAATTCGTCTGGTGGTAGACCGTCATCCAATTATCAGCATGCTCGGTGTCAAAGCACGCAGGTCACGAACGTCGTCACTCAGCGCCGTTACTGGCCGATTGTTCAGTATACGCTCGACTTCGGTTACGAGCGTTGATAACAACTCATCGGTCAACGTCTTGTTTTCCAAAATGGCTTGCATAAGTCGACGGACAGAACGTATGACTCGCGGCGGGCGGATTGAAATGCCAGTTGCATCCCTTCTGTAGCAGGTGATCGTGAATCTGCAATTGATTCCACCTCTTCAGCGCATCCCGCAATTCGCGATGCGCGCCAACAAAGTTGGTGCCGTTGTCACTGAACATGTCGGAGGGCACTGCTCTGCGACTGGTGAAACGGCGGAGTGCGTTAATGAACGATGAAGTGTCCAGTGAATGAGCGATCTTGATGTGTACAGCCCTCGTGCACAAGCAAGTAAACACACAACCGTATCTCTTGATCTGGCTTCGCCCCTGCTTCACCAGAAACGGACCCATGAAGTCGACGCCCACACTGGTAAATGGCGGATTTCCAGGCGTCACCCGTTCCCTCGGTAAAGGTGCCATGACTTGACTGCCAGCCTTAGCGTGTCGAAGTTTGCACATTGCACACTGGCGTACAATGCGTCGGACGGCCGAATGCCCTTTCACTATCCAGAATTTTGCTCGCACTGAAGCGAGCACATGTAACGTTCCAGTATGCCCTTCTGTGACATGATAATGCAGGATTATCAGGTCGGTAACAGCATGGCGGTACGGTAGAATGATCTGGTGTTTTCGCTCCGATTCGAGGCCGGATCGCTGAAGCCGACCACCAACCCGCATGATTCCTTCGTCTAGAAATGGCCTAAGCTGAAGCAGCGATGATTGTTGAGTCGACGCAGGAAAGCCCTCCAGCTGTACAAGACGCACAATTGACAGGGTCGCCAAGTCCAACTCCTCGACCGTCAGACCAGTTGCGTTGAAACAAAGCGTTGGAGTTCGCTTCTTACCATATCGCTGTATCACACAGAGCTTGAACCTAATGAGCCAAGCAACTGATCGCTGCAGTCTGTTCCAACAGGAATATCGTAGGAAGATTTCCTTAAAGTAGCAGCTAACGACGGTTGCACAAACCGTGTGAGCCCGTTTTAGTTCCAACACGGTCTCACATACGTCAAAACGAATCGGCTGCTTCGGCCAGTTATTCTCGTCTTTCCAGAGATAGGCCGGTCCTCGGAACCACAGCTGTGTTTTGTCCAAATGTTCAGGCATAACACCACGTGACGCAATGTCCGCAGGATTGTCCTTAGTCCCAACATGCTGCCATTGTGACGGTTCCGACAGACTGTGGATTGTGGCCAACCTATTCGCCACGAAGGTTTGAAAACGACAGGTAGTGTTATGAATGTAGTGCAATACCGTAGTAGAGTCGGTCCAAAACATTACATTGTTGACGTCATAGTCCAAGTGTTCAATGACCATTGTTCCCAATTGAACAGCTGTCACGGCTGCCACGAGTTCCAAGCGTGGTATTGTCACTGGTTTCAGTGGCGTCACGCGTGATTTTCCAGCCACAAACGAGCAATAAACAGAACCAGAGTGATCTACGAATCGCAGGTAACAAACCGCTCCCTAGCCATCCTCACAGGCGTCTCCAAAACAGTGCAGCTGCGTTGAAACTGGTTTTATAAAGGGCAACTTAAAACATCTGGGTACGGTAACGGTCTGAAGTGCTGGCAAATGCTCCAGCCATGATTTCCATACCTCCACCGCATGTAACGGCAGAGGGTCGTCCCAATCGAGGTTCTCCTTGCACAGTCCTTGCATCAACCTTCTCATCGGCAGGATAAAGGGTTGGATAAATCCTAACGGATCATAGATTTGACTAACCATTGAGAGCATGCCGCGACGAGTGAAGGGCTTACTCTTTATTTGCACATTGAATCCAAACGCATCTTTTGCCATGTCCCACTGAACTCCCAGCGCTCTATCCACAGGTAGATTCTGTAAGTCCAAGTTCATCAAAACCGACGACCTTTCAGTCTCTGGTACCGAATCCAGTACAACGGGTGAATTACTCACGAACTTCGTCAAGTGGAATCCACCTTCCTCTAACAGTCTCTTTACCTCCCCAATCAAGGTAATGGCTTGTTCTTCAGTCTCAACAGATTTCAGGCAATCGTCCACATAAAAATTCCTTAGGACCGTGTCAACGGCGTCCTTTGAAACCAAACCACTATTGTCTAAAGCTGTTTTGCGCAGCGCAAAACTTGCACAGCTCGGTGATGACGTCGCACCAAATATGTGAACAAGCATTTGATAGTCCACTGGTGGCAAACTCATGTCGCTTTCAGGCCACCACAGGAAACGTAACGAGTCACAGTCCTTAGACGCCACCCTGACCTGGTGGAACATGTTCTTTACATCAGCGGCAAAGGCGACTCTCTCCTGACGGAATCTCAACAGGACGCCAACCAAAGGGTTCGTAAGGTCAGGGCCCTGCAGCAAGTTGTCGTTCAACGACATGCCCAGGTGCTTAGCGGCGCAGTCGAAGACTACGCGAAATTTCTGTCCCGTTGAATGGTGCGGCAGGTACCACGTTTGTTTGGATGAGGGCAAGTTCTCTTCCGGTACCCTTCTAGCATGTCCATCATTGATGTATCCCTCAATCTTCTCTTTATATTTTGTAAATAATTCGGGGTCACGGTCAAGGCGCATCTTTAATTGACCAAGGCGCCTTTCCGCGGAAACCTTGTTAAAGGGCAATATCGGTTTCGTAGTCTTCCAGGGTAGACCTAGACGATAGTGACCATCAACCTTCTCTGCGCTAGATTCCATGATGGCCAGCGCGCGCACGTCATCAACAGAGAGTCCCACCCCTGTCGCACTCAAATCGCGAAAGTCATCTGCATATAACTGCTCCAATTGCGAGTGTACATCCAGCGAGCGCTGTACGAAGTTCACATTTGCGTTTTTACGCATGTCGCGACGATCCGGGCCAAACAGACACCAGCCCAAGCCAGTACGTACAGCGACAGGGTCGCCTGCCGCGCCACGAATTACTTCAAGTTGCTGATGAGCTTCCAGGACGTCAGCACCTAACAATAAGTCCACAGTTGAGCAGTCAATCACGGGAAAGTTAATTCCTCGCATGTGATCGAAGCGACGAAGGTCCTCAACAGTCGGGATGCTTCCCCGCAAGTCCGGAAGCGTTGGTACTACCATTACGTCATCTACCTTAATCGTTGCGGTGGCAGACATCCCCATGCAAAGACAACGCAATCTACGTTGCTTTTGAGTTCGCTTTTTCCATTGACAGTCGTTATAGTCAGATTCTCCCGGTTTGCCTTCCACTCCAAGCCGCTTGATGGCAAGTGCAGCAGTACACAATGATATATCCGACTCATCGTCGAGGAAAGCATGCGTATGTAACGACGCACCCGTTAGCAGCAACGACGACGGGGGAACTACTTTTAACCGGACGTTTCGAAGTTCGAACGGTGGCGGCAGTAGTGCCAGAGGCACCGGGCCCCCCATTTACGGCCTGTACAGGTGGATCGTCGGAAGTAGTACTGTTCCCGGGAGGCGAGTTCGGGCTCGTCTGGTTGAACCAATGAAGCAGAGTATGGTGAGACCTTGCACATCCTTCGGCGCGACAGACTCCCTTAGAGCTACATTCTGATGCGCAATGACCATGTCTCAAACAGTTAAAGCAGAGCTCCTTCCGACGCACAAGCTGATACCGGTCCTTTACCGGGCGGCCTTTAAAGGTAGCGCACTTCCATATCCAGTGCGAACCGTTGCAATCGGGACATGCGTCAGTGTTCCTAGTATTCGGTAGCTGAGTAGAAACGGTGGAGAATGTAGTTACCGCTCTGTTAGCCGCTCGACCCTTGTAGTCAGATTCTTTGCGTCTATTCTCGTTTTCACAGACGAATCGCATCATGGGAGACAAACTATCTTCTACCATAAGATCGAGTAATTCCAATAGCGACTGAAAGGTCACAGGCTGGTTCCGTAAACGCAGCTTTGACGACTGAGATATGTAACGCTTTATCGCAGACGGTGGCAGACGCTGCACAATGGTTTCGAGATTCTGAGGTAAATCCAAGGTATAACGACAGTCCCAAAGACTGAACAATCTGTAACTCTCCGCAGCCTGTGCTCTGAAATTACGCAGTCCAGCATAATCCGTTTCCTTCAGCTGAGGACGCTTTACCAAGAAGTCCACGTGAGCTCTAACGACGAGAGAATCCACCACAGGGCGAGAATCAGATCT